>PVJI01034230.1:0-10622 GCA_004026765.1 Micronycteris hirsuta | reverse complement strand
AATTTAAAAAAAAAAAAAAAAAAAAAAAAAACAGAAACAAAACCAAACCTTCCACGGAGCAGGCAAAGCTTTTCTCATGGAGTAACAGCTCCACCTTGTGGCTCTTCTGGATATTGCAAGTAGATCAAACTAATTTTATATTGACACCTTCTGGTACAATTATGGGTCTTAGATCTGAAAACGAACTTGAGTTCTAATGCAGTTCCCTGCCTTCACTCAGGTAAGGTGTATTAACTTCACTATTTCTTCATTGTAATAGCCCAGAGAGGTTAAGATACTCATGTGAGGTCACACAGCTAATAAGTAGAGTGTCTTTAGCTGAGGTTCCTACAATTTTCTTATCCCTTTTTAGAAAAAGAAAAACTTTCTTCAAACAAGATCCTACCAGTTATAAAACAGACAGATGCACAGGTGTTCTGGGTGAAGCGACAGAAGGGCCCACATTTGCCAGCCCCTGTACTCAGCACCCCTTGAGACCCATTCTTATACCAGGGGCTGCTTCCCTGCTGACCCAATGTGGGAACACCATTGCGGGAACCGAGGAAGGACCCCTAGAAAAGATCCCTCGGGAAATATCATTCCGTTCTGAAGGGGTTAACTACCTGACCATTTTTTTGTTCTGGCCTTTTATTCAAACATGTTCTCTTTCTACCACAATCGGCAACTCTTCATTTTTACATCTCTCTTTCCAGATAATCTCTGAGTTGATTTGTTTTCGTTTGCAAGTAAATGTTGTAAACCCCCTATGACAGAATCAGTGACATTGGCCTTGGGGGTGAGGGCAGCAGGAATTGGGAGGGGCCTGTCCCAAGTCAGTCCTTGTGCCAAGTGCTGGCACATGAGCAAAGCGGTCTGAAGCAAGAAAGGATTCTATCGGAGGAGACAGCAGAGCAAGAAGCAAGAGAAAAGAGAAGAAAACTCCGCTGGGAAACCGGGGGAGCTTTCTACTCATTAAGCAAGTTGTCCAAGAAATCATTATCAGGCTCCTTCTAAGAGTCAAACTCTTATACAAGATAGACAAGGTTTTGGCCTCACAAGGCCTGTCTTCCAGTAAAGGAGACGGGCAAAAACCCCTAAGGAAATGGATAAGTAAGGTAGTTTCCGATTGAACCTGAGAGGCGGGAAGAAAGGACAGAATGTGTGGTCTCAGGAGAAACACTGGCACTGGGTCTTGAAGTGTGAGGCTGGAGGAAGGGGTCGGCCACTCGGAGGGAAGCGCAGAGACACAGGTGTGCAAAGTGAAGTGAGTCAGAGGAAGACAAGGACTGTATGACATCATGCAGGCGGGACCCAGAACAGCTGAGCTCAGAAAAACAGAGTAGCATGGGGGTTACCTGGAACTGTGCGGGTTGGGGGAAGGTAGGGAGGCAGGGAGGCGAGATGTTGCCCGAAGGGTACAAACTTACAGTTATAAGGTAAATAAATTCTGGGGATCGAATGCACAGCCTGGTAATTATAGTTAATAATGCTGTTATATCCTTAAAAGTTGCGAAAAGAGTAGATCTGAAATGTTCTCACCACAAAAAATAAAACACCTGCCCTGGCTGGTGTGGCTCAGTGGATTGAGTGCCAACCTGCAAACCAAAGGGTCACTGGTTCGATTCCCAGTCAGGGCACATACCTGGGTTGCAGCCCAGGTCCCCAGTAGGGGGTGCACGAGAGGCAACCACACATTCATGTTTCTCTCCTTCTTTCCCTTCCCTGCTCTAAAAGTAAATAAATACAATCTTTAAAAAATAAAAAGATTAAAAACCAAAATGAGAATTACGTGACACAATGGAGCTAACATGATGGCAATTGATTACGATACAATAAGTGTATTGAAACAACACATCGTACACCTTAAACTTGCACACTGTTATACGTCCACTATGTCCCAATAAAGCTGGGAAACAAATTATACTAAATTCTCAAAATAACACCATGAAGAAAAAGAGAGAGGGAGAGAAAACCAGGGACTCAGAAAGTTCATCCCAGCGCGCTGCCTTTTTCTCCCTCCAGGAGGAGGCGCTGCTGCATGCAATAGCCAACCCAATCCAAACCAGAACCTGGAATTTTCCTCTCTTCTCCATCACCCCCTTCACCTTAGCTCCCAAAAAAACTATAGTAGGGAAAAAAAGAAAAGAAACTACATAGTAAGATAAAAATGTCAGTGAAGACATTTAAGATGGGGTGAGAGGGTATGTCCAAGCAAAGGGGAAAATAAAGGAAAGACTTAGATTAGAAAGTAAGTCCAAAGTCATCAACCATATTATTTTTTTGTTTTTTATGTTGCCTGCATGTTTGTGTATTTATCTTAAGTTTACTGTTTGTCCCATAAAATTTCAATTATAAAGAAAAACAGAGAGCCCTGGCTGGCATAGCTCAGTGGATTGAGCGCGGGCTGCAAAGCAAAGGGTTGCAGGTTCGATTCCCAGTCAGGGCACATGCCTGGGTTGCGGGCCAGGTCCCCAGTGGGGGCCACGTGAGAGGCAACCACACATTTCTGTTTCTCTCTCTCTTTCTCCCTCCCTTCCCCTCTCTAAAATAAATAAATAAAATCTTTAAAAAAAAAAAAAGAAAAACAGGTAATACTTCAGTGAAACCCGCACTCCCATCTGCCCAGTCAACGTCCACCAGCCACAGCTGTTCTCAGTTCCTACCCCTCCTCCTCCCGGTCTCTGTAAGGACTTCAGGATACATCTCTAACGGATAAGAGTTCTTTTTTATTAAACAGGCCACAATCCCACCGTCGTAACAAATCGAAGTGTAACAAGTCCTTAGTGCATTCTAATTGTGTGTATTCATTGTATTTTCTCCCCAAGAGGGGATACATTTGATGAATGTTTATGATGTGCCAGGCAATAGTATCATCCCCATTTTACAGACAGAGCCTGTACTCAGGAGTTAATACTCAAGGTGACTCCGGGGATAAATGCATTCTTATTTGGCACAGCCCATGGCCATTCTTACAAAAAGAGAAATCTCGCGTGAAAAAACCGGAGGTGAGCATATGAAGGACAGGAGAGTCGAAGGAGTTTGGGCGGAAGCAAAGGGCAGGAGTGATGTCGCCGACGCTTTGATTTCAGCCTTGTCGTCTGTCAGCTCCTCTCCAGTGACAGGCAGGTCAAGCCCTTGGTCCGACACACAATATCTAACCATGTACGTAGTTCAAGTTTGCATTATCAAAAATGCATCACCAAAGACGTCCGTCGACTGCGTGCACGGTGGCTCTGGCATCCTTGGACATGGCAGTCACGGGCCTCCAGTCGGGGACATCTGAGTGCAAAAGATCTGTATTGTCATAAAGGCGAAAAACACTTTGTAGATGTCTTTACTTCCTGTGTATGAATTTCTCATCTCTTCTCACTGGGTTGGAAGTTTCACAGCCTTTGTCCTGGGCTCGCGTGAAACCATGTTAGCCTAAGGATGTGTTTTATTGCCTATCATGTGGCACTATCCTGATGCAATGAAAAAGACAAAAAAGTGTGTTAAATGACATTAATTCAGTTTTCCAATAATTTCACCAAGTTTATTCTTAGTGTAAAGAATAATTTGTGGTGTTGTTTTAGAACCGGGAGCCAGAGCTGTTCCAGGAGGCAGCCGTCTGATGATCTTATGCAAGTCTCGTCTTTCTTCTCCTCCCGTGGTTCAGTCACCGGTGAAGTTAGGAGATCGGGATGCATTATCTCCAAATCCTTTCACCTGGGATACTCTGTGAGCTGTCAGTAACTGAAAGCTCATGTAGTAGATTAAGGACTTAAATATTAGACTCAAAACCAGAAAAACTCTAAAGGAAAACATAGCCAGTAAAATCTCAGACATTGCTCATAGCAATGTGTTTTTCTGATACAGCTCCTCTGGCAAGGGGAACAGAAGAAACAAATAAAATAAACAAACAGGACGACACCAGACTAAAAAGTTTTTGCACAGCAAGAGAAAACATCAAAAAAGGAAAAGACAACCCACGGAATCAGAGAACGTATTTGCCGATACATCTAATAAAGGCTTAATATGCAAAACTTATGAAGAACTTATAAAACTCAACACCAAAAAACCCCCAAACAATTCAATTTAAAAATTGGCAAAGGACCTGAATAGGCTCTTCTCCAAAGAGGACATGTAGATGGCAAAAGACATATGAAAATGTGCTCACCATCACTAATCCTCAGAGAGAGGCAAATTGAAATCACAGTGAGATATCACCTCACACCTGTCAGAATGGCCTCATTAGTAAATCAACAAACAACAAGTGCTGGCGAGGGTGTGGAGAAGGGGAATCACCATTCACTGTTAATGGGAATGCAGATGGTGCAGCCACTGTGGAAAAAAGTATGGAGTTACCTCAAAAAATTAAAAATGGCCCTGGCTGGTGTAGCTCAGTGGATTGAGCACGGGCTGGGAACCAGAGGGTCCCGGTTCGATTCCCAGTCAAGGCACATGCCTGGGTTGCGGGCCGGGTCCCCAGTGAGGGCCATGTGAGAGGCAACCATACATTGAAAAAAAAAAATTTAAAAATGAAATTGTCTTAAGACTCACTGATTCTACGTCTGGGAATTTAGCTGACAAAAACCTGAAACACTAATTTGAAAGAATGTACCCACCCCTATGTTCATTGCAGTGTTATTTACAACAGCCAAGATTTGAAGCAGCCCAAGCGCCCATCTGTAGACGGGTGGATAAAAAAGCTGTGGTACATTTACACAGTGGAAAACTACTCAGCTGTAAAAAAAAAAAAGAGGGAATCTCACCTTTTATGACAACATGGGTGACCCTGGAGAACAGTATGCTCAGTGAAAAAAGCCAGTCATAGAAAGACAAATACCGTATGATTTTACGTATATGTGCAATCTGATGGCAAGATAAACTAGCAAATAAAATAAAAACAGACTCATAACTGTCAGAGGGGAATGGGTGGTGGTGCTGGATGAAAAAGTGAAGGGATTAAGCAAAAACAAACAAATAAACAAAAAACCCACCAACCTCCTAGACAGACAACGGTGTGGTGGTTACCAGAGGGAACCAGGGGCGGGCGGGCGCCAGAAGAGGGAAAAGGGGGATGAATGGCGACGGAAGGAGACACGACTCGAGGGGCGAACACACAGTACAACGTACAGGTGATGCGTTACAGGGTTGTACCCTTGGAACCTATGCAATTTTATTAACCAATGTAACCCCAATAACATCAATAAATAAGTAAACAAACAAATAAACAATGTTACAGGACACATACAGGTGCAAGCCCATGTGTAAATCAGCAGAAGGTATTCGTCGTGCCAGAGAAAGGTCTGTTTATACCTTAAACAGTAAAATTAGTAAGAAAAACTACAGTGCACTAAGGGAAGAATACAACAGACTGTCTTTTTTTAATTCAAAGTATTTTAAAATATAACATATCTGCTCACTTAATATTTAAGTATATTCTACTGAGTCTTAACTACTCATTTGTTTTTAAATGTATTCAATATAGACTTCCAGTCAAGATGGAGGTATAGGTGGACACACTTCCTCTACCTCCTCATGCAACCACAAGAAGAGTTACAACTAACCTCAAAACAAATAACACCCAAAACTGCCAGAAGATCTAAGTGTGTGGAAGTCCAACAACCAAGGACATAAATAAGACACATTCATCCAGATGGGTAGGAGGGGCAGAGATGCAGGGTCAGGGCAGAAAGGCGAGGTGATACGGTGTGGAACAGAGAGACAGTGACCACAGAATGGGCAGTCCCACAATCACACGTGGTTGATAAAAATTGGGAGGGATACCTTGGGAGCAAGCATTCCCAGCCCCGGGTCAGAACGCACAGCCCAGGGTTCCAGCGCCAGGAGGATAAATCCCCATAACTTCCGGCTGTAAAAACCAGTGGGGGTTAGGGCGGCAGAAGAAACTGCCAGTTTCTCAGGAGAGTCCATGTAAAGGGCCCACACAGACTTAGAATGCACACAAACCCACCCACTCTGGGATTCGCCACCAGGGCAGCAGCTGGAAGGGTGCCAGTCACATACGGGAAGTGGGTGAAGTGACTGGAAATGGGGCGAGTGCCCGGCAAACCTCCAGGAGCCAGGCAGCAGCACTGTCCCTCCTCTGACTTCTCCCCCTACACATAGCAACAAGGCAATGAAGCGGGTTGCCCCACCCTGTCAAATACCTAAGTCTCCACCCCACACAACTTACAGGTGCGCTAAGACAGTGAGCCAAAGCAGTTCTACCTAACACACAGAAACAAACACAGGGAGGCTGAAAATTGAGGAGACAAAGAAATATGGCCCAGATGAAAGAATAGAACAAAACCCCAGAAAAAGAACTAAATGAAATGGAGATAGCCAATCAATCAGATGCAGAGTTCAAAACACTGGTGATCAGGATGCTCAGAGCACAGCAAAAACATAAAGGAAGAAATAAAGGTTACACTAAGTGAAATAAAGAAAAATCCACAGGGAACCAACAGTGAAGGGAAGGAAGCCAGGATTCAAATCAATGATTTCGAACATAAGGAATAAATAAACATTCAACCAGAACAGAAAGAAGAAACAAGAATTCAAAAAAAAAAAATGCGGAGAGTATAAGAAGACTCTGGAACATGTCCAAAGGTACCAACATCCAAGTCATAGGGGTGCCAGAAGGAGAAGAGAAAGAGCAAGAAATTGAAAACTTATTTGAAAAAAAATAATGAAAGAAAACTTCCCTATTTTGGCAAAGGAAATAGACATACAAGTCCAGGAAGCACAGAGAGTTCCAAACAAGTTAGACCCAAAGAGGAACACAGCAAGACACATCATAATTAAAGTGTTAAAGGTTAAAGATGAAGTAAGAATCTTAAAAGCAGCAAGAGAAAAGCAGAGTATTAAACTACAAAGGAGTTCACATAAGACTGTCAGCTGATTTCTCAAAAGAAATTTTGTAGTCAAGAAGGGGCTGGAAAGAACTATTAAGAGTCATGAAAAGCAAGAACCTACATCCAAGATGACTCTATCCAGCAAAGCTATCATTTAGAATGGAAGGGTAGATAAAGTGCTTCCCAGATAAGGTAAAACTAAAGGAGTTTATCATCACCAAACCCTTATTATATTTAATGTTAAAGGGACTTATTTAACAAAAAGAAGATCAAAACTATGAACAATAAAATGACAACAAACTCACAACTATCAACAACTAATCTGAAAAAAAAAAAAAAAGAAAGAAAGAAAACAAAACTAAGCAAACAACCAGAACAGGATACAGATATGGAGATCATTTGGAGGGTTATCAGCTGGGAGGCAGAAGGGGCAGAATGGGGGAAAAGGTTCAGGGATTACGAAGCATAAATTGGTAGGTACAAAATAGGGGGATGTTAAGAATAGTATAGGAAATATACAAACCAAAGAACTTATATGCATGACCCATGTACATGAACTAAGGGGGGATTGTGGGAGGGAAAAGGGGTACCAGGTGGAGGGAGGCAAAGGGGAAAAATTAGGACAACTGTAACAGCATAGTCAATAAAATCCACTTTAAAAATGCTATTCAGTATTGTCATATGACCTGGGTTCAAATTCTGCTTCAATCCCTTATTGGTACAGGATTTTGTAATCTTTTAAACCTTAGTCTCCTCATCTGTAAAATGAGGATTAAAAATAACCACACCGCAAAGTGTTGTAAAGATTAAATGCGATTATATGGTAACATGTACAGCATAGTATCTGGCATGTAGTACACGTTCAATAAATGGTTGTTATTATTTCAAGTTAAATCACACCTGCAGAAGCAGCGCTGACATGGCGGCTGCTGGCCACGAGGGGTGACCACGCTGACATGGCCGCTGGCCATGAGGGGTGACCACGCTGACACGGCGGCCACTGGCCACGAGGGGGGACAGAATCCTTGAAACGGGCCTCATCTCAATGGAGGTGGCACGGGTGTAAAAACACGCTGGAGTTTTACAACTTAGTACAAAAAAGGTAAATATCTCATTGACGCTTTAAAAATCTTGATTACACGCTAAAATGACATTTTGGATACATGGGGTTTAATCAAATAGATTATTAAATGAAAAGAAACTGCATTTAGTTATCACGGCCATGCATTAGCTCGCAAGACTCCTGAAAACAATTTATCGCTGCCCTAAAATGAGGCACAGAGTATTTGTTTTTAAACACTCGTATTGGTTTTTATAAATATTTTATTTTTGAAATAACTTCAGACTTCCAGGAGGTTATGTTAAATTTCAATGTCTCATTCAGGAGTCTCACCTTAAGATTATATCTGGGAATAAAATGATAGACCACAGACTTAGTAAACAGTTACCTTTGAAAATAGACTTTCAAATAAGTAAATAAATGACAGAATTTTCTTCGTGCCGAAAGAAAAAGTATAAAAATATAAAGATCAGTAAAATAGTAACACAATGTTATATTACAATATTATATTATTAACTATAGTAATAAATTTAAATATATTAAATTTAATATCAAGCAGAATGCCTCTGACTTAGAACTTTTTCTTTTTATTTGCAAAAGCCATCGTGTTTGTAGTATTTTGTACTTCACTATTTCATCGTGGCGTTTTTCCATATACCCTGTTTCAATGGCAGAATAATAGCCATCTTAAAAATGTGCCATAATTTATTAGATTTTAAATATATATTTTGCTATCTCCAACATACGCTGACTGAAAGCAACACCTGGTATATCACGGTGCAGAGTTTGTAAGAAATTCTGTTGCAGGGCCGGCCTTCCCACCCCGAGGCCGCTGGAGCAGCGCCCCCGAGGGCTGTGTCCGCCGTGTTCCGGGCGCCAGGAGACGCCCGCGGCCAGAGCGGCCGGAGCGTGAGCGGCGGCAGGACGGCGGCCCAGCTGAACGCCCGGCGGCGGCCAGTCCGCTGGGGACCCTCCTGTCCCCCACACCGTGTCAGGGAGGACGGCTCCGAGCACGTGCCTTCTCTGCAATGCCATCGTGAAGGACGTGTCCTGCATCTCCGGACAGAGGCACTGGATATTTGCTGCTTCGATTCAGCATTTTCACCAGAGTAATAAACAAAACGAATAAAGAACGTCAGAACAGACATCTCGCTTCCACATCGGGTCGGGAAGGAAAAGACGCCAGTGTGACATCTGAACGCTGCTCGCCTGAACAGCTCACGTCGGCCACGTGTCCGAGCCCAGGCAGGTGTCCGACTCGGGGACCCTGAGAATTAACCACCACACAGCACACCTGCCAGCCCGCCTTCGTCACGGGGCAGCCAGGTCCGCGCCGCACGGCAGGCACACCGCCCACGTGCACACCGCCCACGTGCACACTGCCCGCGTGCACACTGCCCGCGTGCACACCTCAAGCAGCTCCCGGCCACCGTGGGCGCGGTCCCCAGCCGCTCTATCACCTGCGGACAAAGTCGTGCCCACGGACTCGTCAGTCCCCTCGCTTCCTCTGTGTCTCATTGGCGTCGAGCCTCAGAATCTGGGTCTCAGAGAAAAATTGAGGACAGAGGTGCCCGTTCCAAGTGGCTCCCCCAGCCCTTTACCCATTCAGCCTCCCTGCAGACGAGTGTCGGACGAAATTTGCTTTATTCAAAGTATGAAGGTGGTTTTGTAAATAGGACGTTCCCATTTTGCCCTACTCTTGGTACATGCTCCTAAAGTAACCTGCTCGTCTGTCTGGGTATGAATTCCACTGTTGTCACCCACTAGCCGGGTGACATCGGTCAGGTTGCTAACCAGTCGGTCTCTGTAAAAGGGGGGTAATGATAGTGCCGGGTAAAGGTTAAATGAGTTTGTGCACACAGACTTAGAACTGTATTTGGCTCAGAATTTCTTAATAAAAGCATTCTTCACACGTATTCCAAATTAGCAAGTCTCAAAAACACAAAAAGCTTTATATTGACTATAATTATTTTATAATATGTGCTCGTTATTAAACATTCAAAAACAGAAATAGAAGAAAACAAAATAGTAAAGTCTCCTTCTGAGAAACCTCTGTTGACATCCTTCCGGCTAGTTCCTGAGTCTGCACACAGAGCACCTGGACCCTGTCGCCCCGGTGGCCGGGGCTCCTCCCGGACAGGCCCTGGGCAGCGCCCCGCACCCGTGGAAATGGGCTTGTGGAGCTGCGTCCAGGGAAGCAGGAGATAACATGGCTGAGGCCAGGGCTTCTCAACCAAGGGCGGTGTGTGCCCCTCGGGGACATTGGCAACGTCTGGAGATGTTTTTGTTGTCCCAGTTGGGCAGAAGGGGGCGCTGCTGGTACCCGGTGCGCAGAGGGACAGGGGCGCAGCTGAGCATCCTGCAATGCACGGGACGTTCTCACAGCAAAGAATCATCTGGCCCGAAAGGCCGATAGCGCCCGAGGTGAGAGCCCCCCTTAGGCCGTTTCATCTCTAGGTAATACGTACAAGCAGGCGGGTCAGTCAGCTGCAGCACGCCGGTGGGGCTGCACCTGCTACGCTTTCGCCGCGCTCCGTACTGCTTCGCAAGGAGCACAGCCCCAACCCCCACCCCCCCAACCCCGGCCCTGCACCCCGTCCTCCAGAACCTCCCAGGGCCTGGCACTGCAGGGCCCAGACCTGGCACAGGAAGGGCGCTTCCAGGCCCAGGCCGCCCCTCGCCCCCCACCCCCCGCCCCATGGAGAGCATGAGGAGCTTTTCGTTCTCACACCTATGAACCCCTA
>PVJI01034229.1:0-10626 GCA_004026765.1 Micronycteris hirsuta | reverse complement strand
TGCACAATATTTATCTTGCAAAATTCCTCCTGTTTAAGTCAAAACAAATAAACAACAAGAAAGAGCCCTGTGTGAAAGAAAATGACAGGAACGGATCCCTCTCACAGTAAACATAGGGGGGTCGCACTTCTCGTTGCACTTCTGGAGGCAGTCCTTGGAAGCTTCCAGAAATAGGTGGTATTCTAGGCAGGTTTGTGTGTCCTTCTCCTTTTGGTTCTGCTCTGCTCTTTTTACACGCTCTCCAGTTGCAACCATGTTCACTGTTTACTTTATTATCTTTTTTCTCTGCAAAACCAGTATCTGAAAATTACTTAGTCCTATAATTCAATCATTTACCCATTCTTATATTGTTATGAGTGCCTTCTTTGTGCTAGACACCGTGTTCATTGCTGAGAAACAACAGTGAAAAAAAAAGTCAAAAATTTTGCCCAACATTAAGTTAATTGGACATGCACTATGTACCAGGCCCTCTGTTTACTGTGTTAAAATGTATTTTCTCATATAAAGTTCTCAACCGTCTAAACTGTGGGATCTAGTATTACTTGTATTTTCTGATTGAGACAACGGGCTTAGCATGGGTATATGATTTGACCAATGGGAGAGCTAGATTGGTATCAAGGTCACTTAAATCTATAGAACAAATGATTAATAAGTGGGTTCTAAGGAATAACTATTAACAAAATTAAATTACAGTATTTTCCTAAGTTATTTCTTCTGATTTTTAAAGATTTTATTTATTTATTTTTAGAGAGAGGAGAAATGAGGGAGAAAGCGAGGGAGAGATGTGTAGATATGAGAGGGAAACGCTGATCAGCTGCCTTACACACCCCATCTGGGAGCCAGCCCGCACCCAGGCACGGGCCCTGATCAGGAGTCGAACCAGCAACATTTTGCCCAACCAAATGAGCCACACTGGTGAGGCCCGGAATTATTTATTCTTTAACATGTGACAAATCTGAAGTCAGAGGAATGGATTTGACGTGGTTAACTTTAGACACCAGCAAAGACTGGATTTGCGGCAGAAAATGATGGAGAGAAACGCATACCTTAAGCCTCTTAAAAGACAATACGCGGCCCACTGTGCCTAATTGTATTTTAGTCCTACAAAGCTCTCAAAAGAGGTATTACCCTCAGAACACGCCTGACCCCACCCTTGCTGTGGGATTGCTGTCATAGCTGTTATGAGTCCTGTTTCTGCCATCCTCCATCCAGGAAGGACAGCCAGAGGGTCAACAGGTTTGGTTCGGGTAAAAATTGTGTTGCAAACATTTTCCAATAAACAACTGGGACTATGGTCTAAGCCTTGGAGGAAGGGCTAAATGGGAGATAAACAAGTGCGAGTTTCCTGGAAACAGAAAATAAATAAAGCCCTGGGGCGAACTTGACGCTGTGCTGAGTACAAGGAACGTAGGCATCAGTGAGTCAGGGGATATTTCCGATATTTTTGTATCAACTCTACTTCACTCTGTGATAGATCGTCAAAAGTTAAAGACATTCTCTTAAAATGCTTTGTAAATTATCCAGTACTATATGCATGTTAATTTTTAATGACAAATGACAAGAAGCATTGGCTGTTACGTGATTGCGAAGGAATTTAATGGACAGAGGAAAGACGCAGTGGGTGACACAGGCGAGCCTTTCCCCTTCTGCTCGGTCTTTGCTTCCAGCTGCAGCAACTTCTCTGTCTTTAAGGCCTCCAGGGCGATCATTCTGGGTCATCCTGATAATCCTGGATGATCTCCCTGTTTTAAAATCTGTAATCTTAATTGCATCTGCAAAATCCCTTTTGCCGTATAATATAGTCACAGGTTCCAGAGATTAGATCATAAACATAGTGGGGGGCATTATTCTTCCTACGTCGGATTTTATTCAAAGTGAACAAGTGATAGTTTTATTTTCATTGTTGACACCACTGCAGATGTCCCTATTGCCCCCAGCCCCCACTCCCCCTTCCCTTAGTTCTCACAGGGGATAGTGATATAATCTCATTTGTGTTTTAAATTTGTGTAAAAGATGATACTTTATTATGAATTAAAAGAAACTTGACATATATCTGCCTTCAGACCTCTATCCTCTATGGTTAAGACTCTGGGAATGAGGATTCAGAAAAAAAAAAAGCCCACAGCATTGAGGGGAGGGGGTGGTGACATGCTCTCTGGCCATTCATTGTGCATCCTCCCCTGGCCAGGAGAGTGATGGGCATGCTCGGACGTTACAGTGTCAGCTTGTCTAGAGATGGGCTAATGAGGGAGACGGTGAGTCACGAAGAATCCACCTCGCCTGCGTTGGGGCTGTCAGCTGCTGATCTGCCGGTACCCTTTAGAAGAATTTGGAAAATGCTGTACCTCCGCTCATATGTGTAAATTGGCCTTGTCAAATTTTTGACAGAGACCTTAACCAAGACGAGAACAGGAAAGGCCCACGGGAGGAGCTCCCATGCCCTAAGTGGGCTGCAAAAGCCCTCCTGGAGGAACTCTGTGCTACAACAGAGCCTGGCGGTTCTAACAGCCCCTGTTCTTTTTTTTTTTTAATTTTTAAAAATAATTTTATTGTTGTTTAATTACAGTTGTCCGCATTTACCCCCCACCACTTCCCCCTACCCCAGCCATCCCCACCTCCCTCCCCTGCTTCCACCCTCCCTTGTTTTTGTCCCTGTATCCTTTATAGCAGTTCCTAAAAACCCTTTCCCTCTTCCCCCTATTAGCCACTCCCACCTCCCCTCTGGCTACTGTCAGATTGTTCTTACTTTCAGTGTCTCTGGTTCTATTTTGCTTACTTGTTTGTTTTGTTTATTAGGTTGCAGTTAAAGGTGAGATCATACTGTATTTGTCCCTCACTGCCCTCCTCTTTACTGTCTCTTCCCCTCTGAAAAATAGCTTTCTCCTTTCTCTCAGGGACTTGCACGTGGCGAGCCATGGCCACACTTGCATGTTTGCAATCCTTTCTTTTTCCTGAATAAATCCTTTTTCTTTGCTGACAGAATGCTTAGTTGACTTTTTGCTTATAGTTGACAACTTATACAATTTTTCATTTTTAGTTTAAATATTGAAGAACTATGTGATTTCCATCATATTATAAGTATTAATATCTTTAAATAAAATTGCCATATTAATTCTTAAAATATACACAATGGAACCTAACCATAATTACTATAAACACACAGTGATCTCTTCAAAAACAAATAAATAAGCAATATGCTAACATTTAATTTTATATTTAACTATTTCTCTTTCAATCGTATTTCCATGACTATTCTTATTAGAATTTTATTCCAAATATATTTTATGTTTAAAAGTTTACTCAAACCATTAAATATGTATAACTAACATTTCAGAAGGTAATTCCTCTGACCATAGAGTCTAAATATCATTTGGTTCAAATACCATAACATAGTAGATGTCATAGGTAAGTTTTATACATTAAATAGTAAAAACACTTTTGGACATGCAGCTGTTAATAAACAAATATTAATTTAAAATAATGTATTCTGTATTCATCGATGTATCATAGGCTTGACTACTAAAATGACACTGGCTTCCACCTTATTTAAAAAATCTATTATATATTTTTATAGATAAAATCATTTAGTAATTTTGTGCCATTGATAAATAGATGGAACCAAAAGGTAATGTCCATTGAATCTTTGAACTTCTTCCATGTGATCTGTTAAAGGCACATGGTCTTCTCTACTGTGCAACTTTATTTCTCGTGATTTACCAGCTAATGACTCAATTAGGTTCCATGTTATTAAAAACAAAATGTTGGCATCTATTTGATTTCTAAAATAATTTACTTTATATCAAAATGTTTACCTAAGATTTATCTAATGACTATTAATTATATCCATGAGATTTTCCACCTAGAAGCACCTTGTTTAACCTAACCTAATGACTTAGGAAAATAAGAATTTTTTTTTTAAGATTTTATTTATTTATTTTTAGACTGAAGGGAAGGGAGGGAGAAAGAGAGGGACAGAAACATCAATGTGTGGTTGCCTCTCACATGGCCCTCACTGGGGACCTGGCCTGCAACCCAGGCACGTGCCCTGACTGGGAATCCAACCGGGACCCTTTGGTTCCCAGCCGGCACTCAATCCACTGAGCTACACCAGCCAGGGTTGGAAAAATAAGAATTTTATTATTCATGTATTTACATCATTGCTGACACGACTTTTTCAATTTGAGGAAACACTTCTATTTTGTCGGTGCCTTTGTGGTGGGCACGGAGATGCAGTGCCCCTTTAAGGGCGGCCTTGCTGCACAGCGGGGGGCAGCGCGGTCCATACCCCACGCTGCCAGTTCCTCTAGCACGTGTGTCAGCAGCACAGAGACGCGGTGCCAGACACGCGGTGCTTCGCAGGGTGGCCCGCACCCGGTGACGGAGCCAGGCCAGGGTAGTAGGCCCTGTCATTTCAGGTGGGCGCCCAGCAACTTGGATGGGCGCTTCTTGCCCCAGGAAGTCCAGCAGGCCCATGTGGGATGGCCTGGGCAATTCAACTTCTTCCTTGGCCCAGTCCTGTTTCTCATCCACAGGTATCCATTCCAAGTAAAGCATCTGGCCTCCTAGACTTTATCTACTTCTGGAAAATCCCACCTGTGGCAAATATAAACATAATTTTGTCAAACCTTGGGCTTTGAATTTAGCTCTTTCTAGTATTGGAAAATGTCTACCTTTTACCCAAACGGCTAAAACAAATTTTAAAAAACCACTTGCTTTCTGTCTGAAAAATTTTCCTTCAGTTTATATTTCAAGTGAACATGTTAAAATGTTTAAGAAGCATTACTTTTAAAAGTACAGAAATAAATTATAAAATAAATCTTATTAAACAGAGTATTAAAATAATGAAGATATGCTGAAGATTTAATAAAATTTATGTATCCATCTTGTAAGTTATAAAATAAGATAAACTAGTAGGCTATTAATCATTAGTTAAATAATAATATGTAATAAAATGTGTAACTAAAACAGATTATTTAGGAAGTGATAAATAGAAAATGAGTCTGCAACGTCCTCTGAGAGATCAGAAAAGTATACGATATTAGATAGAAAACATTATATTCTGATTCTTTTCAAAAGGCTTCGTGCCAGGATCGACATGTAATAGGGTTCAATTAGAAGAAATGTATTTAAACAGAACTTGGCCAAGTTTGTAAATGTTGTGTGAAGTTCCCATTCAGATGAAAAGTACTGCAAGTCAGTGGTGTTCACTCAACACCTTTCGTGGAGGTCAGACTTGGACACCACCAACATCTATTTCAGTTTGCACGTGGTTTCATCCAGGACACATATTTAATATCAAGTGACAGGCAAAGGTCATTTATCAGGAAGTCCTGGAAGGTTACCCTTTCACCCACTGGGGCTCTTTTTATTGCAATAAAAAGGCACCAAGTAGGAAAGGATCGCAGCTCCATAAAAAGCCTGCTGTCTGGTGGAAGCTGAAGTGGGATGGCTGCAGAGGCAAAAGACACAAAAAGTCAAGTGAAACCCCAACAACCAGGAAACCTATCAGATCTATGATGAGGATGACTGTGCCCTAAAAGGACCTGTCAACAGTGATTGAAGTGGCGCCAGATGTCCTAGCATGATTGTGAGAGGATCAGGGTGGCAGGCCACTCAAATCAGAGCTTTAATCCCAATAGCCTCAGGCGCTTGCGCTGCCGTCTGTCTGGAAGTGTTCTTTGTGCTTGGCCGGGGAAGGCTTAGCATTTCCGTCCTGTCCTTTTTCTCAGCCACACATCTGAATGGGCAAACCCTAACCTACTGTTAATTTTTTTCCCATCATGTTTTGGGTTTTCTATGCTCTAGAAAAGGGATTTATTCTCTCTGAGATAACTGTCCACACATGAGTTTTGGTAATGTTTCAGGATCTGAGAATCAGATTTTTATTGGAGTGGGTTCGCAAGTAAGAAAAGAAAAGGAGAGGCTACATATTATGTTTTTCTTTCTGTTATGCAAATTTTATTTGTACAATTATAACTATTTAAAAAACTTTAAGGGTTAATACATCCCATTAATCACATTAAAGAATATATCCAGTTGTTACACCTGGTTTTTAAATTATATAAACCTGGTTTAGTTAGGAGGCTTTGTTCTCCAAGTTTAAACTATTAATTATCACTGCTGAATCGAATCCTGAGGCTCTGTCTGGATTCTCGAAATAGCTACCATTTATTGAGCACTTACCATGTACCTGGCACCATTGAAGCATGTTTCTGGTAGTGACCGATTTGTTGCTCACGTCAGCTTTATAAGTAGCTATCACTATGGTGCTCACCTCACAGATGAGGCTCAGAGAGTTACGTAAGTAGCCAAAAGTCACACGGCCGAACATTGCAGAGTCACAATTCAAATCCGTGCTAAGTTAGCTCTGGAGTCTGCTGTCTTAGCCAGCATTTTTGCAATCACTTTGAATCCTTTATTTCAGAATCAATGCCTCCTAGACTCGGAATCTCGGGCTAACATTTTGCTAAAACCCTTGCCTGGGCCCCATGCCCTTCTATTTGTTTAGAACTTATTCAGAGGGGCAATGTTATTTGCTTTCTTTGTGTCAGCAGCAGAAATACAACTCCCTAAATCTTTCTATAAAGAAGTAACAAACAAACAAAAAACTCTATCACAGAGAGAGAGGAAGAGAAATGAATGGGGGGCAGGGGAGGAGAGAGAGAGAGAGCTCCAGACAAATTTGTGTATGTGCTAGCACAAAATCTCCTAGTGCTTGTCTTTTCCCAATTAAAAGAGGCTTTCACAGCTGCGGCACCACCTCTGTTAACCCAGCTCATTGCCCTTTGAGACCCTGTCTTTTGTTATCCTTACTCTCTATCAAATAGTCCATCAGCTCCCACAGCACATCCAGGACCAGATTCAGGGCTGCTTCCTGATACAGCTGTTTTCTGTTTAACGGCTTGGAGTTACATAATGCAAGTTCACGCTATCATGAGTTTTACAAATACATTTAACTTAACAAGGTTCTAAAAGAGTCATAAAGTTATGCACAGTGGTGATGGAGAAAGATCATCTCTGCGAACAAAGAAAAGCTCGTCTCTCCCACGCTCCTGAACAACCTGACGTCAAAAGGTGAGTGCTTCTTCTGCTGCCTGCCCTCCCAAGCACTTTACAAGGAAAGGTTTGAGGATTTTTAAAATCTTTATCCACATACAATTAGCTGGAGAGTAACCACAAAAGCTTCTGTAACTTGCAAGCCTTTTCTTTTTCTTTTACTGTACTATATGCTGAAGTGTGGAATATGGAAACTCCCAGAATTTGGCATCAACCAACCTGGCTTACAACACTATATCTCAACACCAGAAAAAAATTGGTGGCTGTGGCAGGATTGGGAAAACGAAGACACTTGTGTGGTGTGTGGGTGTAGGTGTGTGTCTTTGTGTGGTTTTGATGGTTACATATTTTATTTTTTTCCTAGAGCTACAAATATGCCACAAATATGGTGATTTAAACCAACAGAAATTTATTTTGTCAGAGTGGTGGGTGCAAGAAGTCTGAGGTCAGTGTGGGCAGGGCCCTGCTCCCTCCAAAGGCTTTGAAGAGACAATTCTTTCTGCCTCTTTCTAGCTTCTGGTGGTGGCCTGCATTCCTTGGCTTCTGGCTTCATCACTGCAGCCTCTGCCTTTTCCTCCCACTGCTGTCCTCCCTGTGGTTTCTCCTTTTCTGTCTCTTCTAAGGACTGTCGTTGGATTTAGGCCCCCCTCCAATCCAGGACAGTCTTAGCTCAAGATCTTTACCTTAATGACAGTTGAAAAGACACTTATTCCAAGTAAATTAATTTTCTTAAATTCTGGGGATTAGGGCTTGAACATATCTTTTTGAGACGCGGTTCAATCCTCGACAAATATGTCCTTGTTTATAGATTACATTTCCCTCTGAAAGTTACCATTCTTAATCGTTGTGGGTGAAATGTCCTTTCTTTGGTAAAACGACAGTAGGTGACTGTCTTTGTAGGTGTACGTATGAATATGTGGGTATCATATATACTTTTCTGGTAAAATTAAAAGTGGGTAATTCAATTCAGTTCCCACATTTTCTAAAACATGTTCCAGGAAATCCCAGTCTGAAAACCAGGTCCTTGGAAAACTGATTCTGACTTTCTGAAACTATTTCATTATGACGAAATGAAGTGGTCTCTAATTTTTATGAACTTAAATGTCAAATAATTTGCAATTTAATAAATAATACATAGGTATTATTTATAACTCCAAACTCCTTTTCTAAAACTCAAAACAGACATTCTTATACCAGTTAATATTTCAGGCTCTTCCACAGTAGTACTGCCTGCCGTCTGGGCGCTTTAACTGGGGCGTTTTACCACCTGTTCATATGGTAGGGTTTGTGAAATGTTACAAACATGGCATTGTGTTTTGTTTTTAACACTTTTTTTTGAAATAAGAAAGTGACCACATGAAGATAAGAATTGGTCTCAAACGAAATGTAATTAAGACCCAGGTAAAAGTATTTGACAGGTTGAAATGGTGGCTCTTTATCCTCCATTGGACATATACCAGGCTCAGATGGAAGGATGTTAGTTCAGTCTAAAGGAAAATGACGAAGACAGATACAGAAATGATGGATAAATAGCATTAATGGTTCTATTTACATGACTGCAGATTCATCATTCATTTTCATCTTTCCTGTGACTTCCACTTCCGTTACCTGACGTGTCTTAGAGCTACATTATAATGTGAAAACAGGGAATTTTATGTAGTTGCAGTCACAATTGTAGCAATAGGATTAGTAGTAGCATAGCAGCAGCAGCAGTTCTAGTATTAGTAGAAGTAAAGACAACATTATAATAGTACAAGTAAAATAACCTATTGTATTATATTAAATGTGATGATGCATGAGTTGTTGTTCTATAAGCTATTAAGCTCTGGGCAAATGTTAATTATTCTCTGCATTGTGGTAGTCTTCATTTTCCAATAAACACTCAATCATGCATTGGTTAAATGGGGATGTCTCATTGACCCTCTTGGTAACTCGGTTCTAATTTGTAGTTTTCCTTTACTAATCAGAAAACTAAGCTCTTCAGTCTAAGGTCAGTTCCCGTGAAGAGGTGGATGAGATTGAAATATAACTGAAAGACAGTCAATGATTGTTTTGTGTTTGAATTTAAAGCTTCAGGCTTAACATGCACTCCCCTTCCACATCATTCCTCCTTGCCGTGAATCCAGATGCTTCACAAGTTTTTCATGTGGCTCCTGAAGTCATTTGTGCCATGATCTAGAGCAGTGGTGATGAAATGCTGAGAGTTGTAGGAAAGGAAAAGCTTTATTATTATTATTAATTATTATTATTGTTATTATTATTTTGATGGAAAGGAGTTGAGGGTTGTCTAGAGATCTACTCTAGCCTCTGCTTGCTCAGGACTCTGTCTCAATGTAGTAGATAATTGATAACTCGAGGCCTTTTGCTAAATCTGGAGTGACCAGCACCTGTCTACAGAATCCACCCCTCACCATCGCACATAATCTTTTGCCCTTGAACACCTTTTCATTTACTGTTGCTTGTGCTCACTTCAAACATATAATTAAGGGAATCAATAGGAGATTTATTTAAAACTGGAAACAAAAAGGTAAGTATATAAAAATTATAAATCCCTCACCAAGCTTGCATCTAGTGTAACATCTGGTTCTAAGTCAAGAGTTTCTTTGAATAATATTTATATATGAATACTTTAGAAAAACACTATCAAGCCAAATGTAAGCTAGCCAAGCTAGTCCACTGTATTTATGCCCTGTGCTGAAAAGCGTTATCCCCTACAGTGAAGTAGAATGTCTTTGTCTTATCTTTGTTTTTCGTTAAAAGGTGCTTTATTTCAAACCTGAGCTGAATCAACATGGTGCTAACATATATCAACTGGAGTTCCTCTCATGTAAATGTGTGGGAATCACAAGGGAGAAGGGAATTGTGAGTCAATAAAGTCATAGAAATGTCACGTAAGTCATGGATTTGTCTCACTTTATCCATTGACATTATCATTGCTCCTCCTGGGGCGCGATGGGGATTTGACATTATATTTTGGCAAGAGTATTGGTCTGAGTAATACATTTTATTTAATAAGTTCCAAAACTCACTAATAATTCTATAGTAATTATATTGATATAACATCTAGGACAATGATTTGTACTCTCTTTATCATCGTCCCTAATTAATTTTTATATAGAATAAACAAATGTGCACATATTCTAGTGAATTAAAAAATACAATTAGGACATTGGAGATAGCTTATGATTTAAAGTCATCTAACACTAGCTATTTGTAAGAGTGGCAAATATTTTTTTAGCTAAACTATAACCAAAAGCCCTGTTGATGTCTCTAGCGAGTGAGAACAAATAAATTGTTCTGAGAAATGGTGCTTGCCTTAGCATGTTCAATTATTTCTCCTATTTAATAGACTGACTTATGAGGTCTGTCCAGAAAAAGTCCAGCCATGATTAATGTAATGAGAACAGTTTGCACGACATTGGTGTAACCTGGCAGCCAAGGAGAGTGGACTGGAATGTGCGTGCATGAGCAATGATGACTTCATTGTACTAGTCAGTGGGGCGAAAGATGTTGAGTGGGCATGTGTACTGTGTGGTCATTGCATTCAAAATGACTGAGCAAGTAGAGCAA
>PVJI01034228.1:0-10622 GCA_004026765.1 Micronycteris hirsuta | reverse complement strand
TTCCATTTTCATTTTTCTGAGGAAGTTCCATACTGTTTTCCACAGTGGCTGCACCAGTCTGCATTCCCACCAACAATGCAGTAGGGTTCCCTTTTCTCCACATCCCCTCCAACAGTTATCTGTTGCTTTGTTGATGATGGCCATTCTGACTGGTGTGAGGTGGTATCTCATTGTGGTTTTAATTTGCATCTCTCTGATGGATAATGATGTTGAGCATCTTTTTATATGATTCTGGGCCCTCTTTATGTCTTTTTTCGAGAAGTGTCTGTTCATGTCCATTGCCCATTTTTTTATTGGGTTTTTTGTCTTCCTGGAGTGGAGTCGTATGAGTTCTTTGTATATTTTGGAGATCAGACCGTTGTCTGAGGTATCATTGGCAAATATGTTTTCCCATACTGTTGGTTCTCTTTTTATTTTAATACTATTTTCTTTGGCCCCACCTAAGAATCCTGAAAAACCAATTCAAAAGAACCTTTGCACTCTTATGTTCATAGCAGCACAATTCACAATAGCTAAGTGCTGGAAACAACATGAGATAGGAGGCCAAAAAGAGACAATGAAAGATAAGAATATTATTCTCCTGATTTAGTTCCCTGCAGGCCTCAGGATAGCAATGGCTGCACTTCTCACCGACAAGGCAGCCAGCCCTCTCCTACACCCATAACTTCTTTATAGATTCTGACTTCGCCCCTTCTTACTAGTTTCCCTTAATCTTATCCTCACCTTTCTAAATAGTTTTTCTAAATAGTTCCCTCTATTGCTATAGGTGAGTGCGTCGTTCACTGTGGGGACCACAATTGACAAAACAAGTAACCTAAATAATCCTTTAACTGCATTAAAGAGATTAAAGAATTTAAATCTAATTTTTAAAGTCTTCCCACAAACACAACTCTGGTTTCAATGACAAGATGTACCAAAAATTTAAGAAAACAGTTCTTAAAGTACATAGAATTACAATTCTATGTAAATTGCAGAGAGAAAAAACATTCTCTCTTACTTTATTTTATAAGGCTAATATAGTTTTGATACTAAAATTTGAACAGAATATGAGAAAAAAAATTAAAAAGCAAAACAAACAACAAGAACAGACAGAGAATCAAACTGAGTGGAAGTCCAATAGCCAAGAAGTTAGAGAGGACATGTTCATCCAGAACAGTAAGTGGGACAGAACTGGGCAGAGAGCACGCACAGCGAGACAGTGGTGAGCCTGGAGAGACTCACGGTGGGTGAGTCTGACCAAAAAGCGGCCCAAAAAGCGGCCAGTGCACCCAGAGAAGCCAGTGAGAAACAGCAAGGCCAAGACTGGTGGACTGGGTGGTCCCTCACTCACACCTGCAGATAAACCAAGAGAAGGAGCTGGGGAGCAGAGATGAGAACACCTGTGGGGATTGAGGCGGCAGCAGAAGCAACTCCCAACCACACAGTAGAGCACATTGGGAGAGAGGTGGCTGGGAGCATGGCACCATTGTTCCCTCCCAGGTCACGCCCTCTCAGACAGCATCAAAACAGAGCATTGGAAGAGGTTGCCCTGCCCTGATGAACACCTAAGGCTCCGCCCCTTAAGGTAACAGGAGCGCGAAGGGAAAAAAAATGGCCCAAATGAAAGAACAAAACAAAGTTCCAGAAAAATTACAACTAAAGGATGAAGAGATAGCCAACATATCCGATGCACAGTTCAAAACACTGGTAATCAGGATGCTCACAAAATTGGAAAAAAGTTGGACGCAAATAAATGAACAAATGAAGGATACACTAAAGAAAATGAGCGGAAATGTGCAGGGAACCAATAGGGAAGAGAAGGAAACTGGGACTCAAATCAACAGAGTGGACCACAAAGAAAAAAAACAGAATTCAAAAAAATGAGGAGAGGCTTAGGAACCTCCCAGTCATCTGTAAACATCCCAACATACAGGTCATAGGGATGCCAGAAGGAGAAGAGGAAGACCAAGGAATTGAACACTTATTTGAACAAATAATGAGAGAGAACTTCACCAATCTGGCAAAAGAAATAGACTTCCAGGAAGTCCAGGAAGCTCAGAGAGTCCCAAAGAAGTTGGACCCAAGGAGATACACACCAAAACACATCATAATTACATTACCCAAGATTAAAAATTAGGAGAGAATCTTAGAAGCAGCAAGAGAAAAGGAGACAGTTACCTATAAAGGAATTCACATAAGACTGTCAGCTGATTTCTCAAAAGAGACCTCATAGGCAAGAAGGGGCTGGAAAGAAGTATACCAAGTCATGAAAGGCAAGGACCTACATCCAAGAATACTCTATCCAGCAAAACTTTCATTCAGAAGGGAAGGACAGATAAAGTACTTCTCAGATAAGGTCAAGTTCAAGGAGTTCATCATCACCCAGCCTTTATTATATGAAATCTTAAAGAGATTTATATAAGGCATGGAGGGATATCAACAGGGGAGTGGAAGGGGGAGAGAGGAGGAAAAAGTACAGAGAATAAGTAACATAATGGTAGATAGAAAACAGACAGGGGGACGTTAAGAATAGTCTAGGAAATGTAGAAGCCAAAGAACTTATGTGTATGACCCATGGACAAAAACTAAAGGGCGGGGAATGGGGGAGTGAAGAGGAATAAAGGGGGGAAATGGGACAACTGTACTAGCATAATCAGTAAAATATATTAAAAATAAATAAATAAAAATAATTTTTGCATAAAAAAGAATAATTAAAAATAGTATAAGTAAAGGGACTTTTTAACAACTAAGTAAACAGGAGACATGAGCATTTCCTAGGAGCCAATAGAGGACAATATGAAAGTGCAGAACAGTCATATTTCATTGATCATAAGGTTCTGGTGTAGCAGAAATAGATGAAATAGAAAATAAAGTTAAAAGAGTCAGCATTGCAAAATTAAAGGGCCATATATTGTTCTGAATCAGGAGGGGTGAAGGAAAAATGGGTGACAATACAAAGTAATGTTACATATAATAAGGCTTTTTGCTTGCTTGTTCATTTTGTTGATTAGGTTCCTGTTAATGGTGAGATCATCTGGTATTTGTCTTTCATCACCTGGCTTATTTCATTTAGCATAATGCTCAAGCAAGCAAAGTATAGTCAAAGATATTGAAATTGAGAACAAGCTGACAGTGATTGGAAGGGAAAGGGGAAGGGATGAAAGGGGAAAATGGTGAAGGGTTTACAGAAACAATTATAAAGGACATATGGAGCAACAAGGAGGGGGTGAAATGGGAGAGGGAGGCAGGGAGGACTTAGGTGGTGGGGAGGGCTGGGGGAAAAGGCAGAAAACTGTACTTGAGTAACAATAAAAAAAAATTAAGGTTTTTTGCTATAGCAAAAACTATAGTAGAATAGTGAACAGAGAATTTTTAGGAGAAATCAGAAGATCTGTCTTTTAATGCTTATGCTGTCAATAAATTGTATGAACTTTATATTTTCAGGAAGACACTTAAAATTAGTTCTACCTATTGCTGTCCCTTTTTTCATTTGATCATACTACCATCAAAGCCAAGGAAAAGATCATAAGGTAACCTGGAGTTTGAGTACTTGAGAAAGAAAAATAATCAAAATTTTTCATGATTTATCTGAAATCTGATTGGGATGGAGTAGGATCCAGGGGAGCAGGGAAGACACACTGAAATAAGATATATGGAATGAACCAGTACATTAGAGCTTCAAGATGTTATAGTACTAAGGACTAACCAGCCACAGACACATAATACAATGGCCTTCAAAATTCAAAGCACCCCCAGTCCTTAACGTGTGCCCCCCAGACCATTCTACAGCAGATTAATATTCCAAAAACACTAGCAGTGCCTCCTTACTGCACAACATTGGTGATCCGCTATTGGCTAAAGAAAAACTATGGTATTCCAGGGCCTCTGTGTTTGGCCGTAGCACTATCTTACCCTGTCTTCAGTTAAATCAGCCCCTTCACCATCTCTGAAACTTTCTTTCCCCCGTTTTGTTTAACTATACCTCCACTAATATGTATATATGCATGTATGTGGGTGTGTGTATATATATATATATATATATATATATATATATATATATATATATATATATATATATATATGGAGAGAGAGCCTCATCTATCTTCAAATGTTTATTTTTCACAGTCCAGTATAAACACCACTCATCTCACAAAACCTCCCTAGTTTATCCTACATAGAAAAAAAATCGTATTCCCCTTCTTTTCTATAACACTTCATACTTTCATAGCACCTTCTGCTCCATGGTATAATTACCTGTGCATGACTTATTTCCTGTTTTCATGCACTAGAAGGCAGGGATCCTGTATTATTCATCTCTGTCTTCTCCTTAGCTCATAAGACAGTTTCAGAGGATGGAATTGTTACTTCTGGGAAGTCAAAAATTGTTTGCTAGGTTAATTTGAATTAATTCCTTTGCAACTTAAAGCACTTGTTTAAAATAAGATAATTTAGAAGATACAGGAAGCATACAAAGAGAAGAAAGTGAAAGATGGTAATAGGTAGGAAGAGAAAGATAGTAAATAAAGAAGACAAGAAAAATTAAGCAAAAGAGTAAGAACTAGAGAAAGACAGTGTGATGGAAAGAATCAAGTAGAAGAGAAAGGCAAAAGAAAAAAGAATAATAGAAACTCTGCTCAAGTTCTGAGACAAGAGACTAAAAACATGCCCAAAAGGAAAAATACAGAAAAGGGATTAAAGGCGAACTTCCATCTCTAGAGCTCCACAGAGCCCTAGCCACACACCCAGTGAAAGGCGTTAGTGTGACAGGAATTCTTTTCATCCACATGATAAAAATGTAACCCCCGGGAATTTCCACGTCTCAAGCCTGGCTCTTTGAGAATAAACACTCCCGTGCGGGCCAGCATAAAAATCATGCTCGTGGTTTATTTCTGGGCTCTCTATTCTGTTCCATTGGTCTATCTGCCTGTTTTTATACCAGTACCAAGCTGTTTTGATTACAGTGACCTTGTAATATAGTTTGATATCAGGAGACATTGAAATTAAGAGCAGTCTAACAATAGCCAGGGGGGAGGGGGGAGGAAACAAAGGGGAGAAGGGTTTTCAGGAATCACTATGGAGGGCACGTGGATAGAACCAAGGGGGAGGAGGGAGGCTGGGGAGGGGGGTGGGGTTGGAGGGGGAGGGAATAGGGGAAGGGAGAGGATGCAAATAACTGTAATTGAACAACAATAAAATAATTATTAAAAAAAGAAAAAAGAAAAAATCATGCTCGTGGAAAAAAGAATTCTTTGAAGGGAAATTGGATTAACTTACTTTCTAAGACTTGTTAACTTGCTGGGACCCTTCCCCCGGAGCCAAGGGATTATGCTAATGGCTGCCCAGAACCCCTTGCATAGTTGGTGAATAGCCATCCCCATTTTACTGTGTCCTGAGCTTCCTAATAAAAACCCGGCTAAGCTATGCTGGAGGCCCTTTTCCTGGGATATAGGAATTGGTCCCGTGGCACCGGGCTCTTTTCTCGCAGCGTGTCTCAGTGTGAGATTTTTTCACACGATCAGCTACAGTCCCCCCCACGGATTTTGCGGGATGAAATCCACATCATATGGCAGCCCAAGGAGGGGACTGACAGGCCATGAGCCAAAAGGACCTGTAGCCCCCCCGCATCAAGGTGGAGGATAGCGTGCATTCGTCCTAGTAAGTACAGGACCTACGACCGAGAGTCGTCTCGGGCGGGGCAGAGATAGAGCCGGTACGAAAAACGTTTTATAGCCACGTTCATTTTTAATATATGAACATTAATAATTAAGAATTATAAAAGAGAAGATCCTTTTTCTCCTCTCTTGGACATCTTGCCGCATTAAGGGCGCGGGACGAGCAAGTAAATGCCACAGGGCACTCGCCAAAAGTCTCCCGTGACAGGATAAATTGGTCACGGGATGGGAGTAGAATGCATTAGGCTTTCCTGCCAATCTGAAGAAAACTCCCACGCAATGAGAAGGCACACTGTAAAAGAAACAAAAACACACCCACTCCTCCACGGCTAAATCCCCAACTAGGTATAAGTCTGGGAGAGAGAGAACAAAGAATCTTTTCACTTATTCAGTTTAACAGGAAAAAACCTGGCAGCTTTAGCCAGTAGACGCGGTCTTTCGGCTTTTTCCCTTGGATCAGCTGTTTATTCCACTCCACCAGTCCCTTTCAGGGAAAGCGATCAGTGAATGAGTGATCCGACCTCTCAGACACTGAAGAATCACAAGCTTAGCTTTAGGAAATTTGCATGAGAGCTCCAAAAAAGCTCCGAAGACAAGGCAATTCCTCCCCTCTGCCCAAGAGATCAGGTGTTCCCACGTGAGACGGAACCTGGTGAGGGTGTTGGGGACCAGATCCAGTGACGCGAAGGGGCCTTGAAACACTTAGGATAATTTCTTGCTCGTCTGGGGGATGCAAAGGTTGGTTGCCTAGCGTTAACGAGCATCTCATTTAGAAGTACCCCAAAAACAAATAAGCGAGAGCAGGAGATTCGGATTTCCCAATCTTCCTCTTGACTGTTCTCACCAACACCACATCTTAAGACCCACTACACATCAGTTGATAGGATAAGACTTCAGTGCGGTGGAGTTGGGAAGGATGGCTGATCAAAGGAAATAATAATTTTTAATAACGATGGGATCTGGTTTATCTAAAGAACAGGAAACTTACTTAGGAACACTTCAGCAGCTTCTAAGGGGAGCAGGATATAAAGTTAAAGAGTCCCATCTCCTTAAGCTTATGCAAACAATTAAGAAATATTTTCCCTCTTTCCCTGACCAAGGGACTCTAGACATAGAGGTTTGGGAGGCAGTAGGTGAGAAATTACATTTTTTACAAGATAGCGGTGCTCCTATTGGGTCTAAAAATTTAACAACCTTAGGTTTAGTCAAGACCGCTCTCATACCCATTTGGACTAGGAAATTAGATGTGATTGAAGAGGAAGATCAGGATTCAAGCTCAGAGGAGTAAATTGCCCATAATGTAGCCGAGAAGCCAGTTACAAAGGTCCTGCCCCCCACCCCACCAAAGAAGAAATCTCATAACCCGCGTTCATCGCCCCAGCTCTGGGAGCGCTCCTCCTGGCAGAGCGACCCACCAGGACAGTCAGAAGATTTAAACAGATATCCTGTTAAGGCCATGCGCAAGTGCATCCAGCAAGCAACTAAAGCTGGAGATTTAGACGTTCTGGCAGCCTTCCGCATCATGGTAAGGGGTCAGAGAAGAGTCCATGAACCCCTTCCTTTTTCTTTTTATAATGACCTAAAAAGAAGCATTAAGGAAAATGGTCTTAACTTTCCTTATACCATTGGGTTGTTACAAGCCATAACGGACAGCTACCAGATGGCTCCATGAGATTGGATTGCCTTAGCTAGGATAGTTTTGACCCCAGGCCAGTACACGGTTTGCTTTGCAGAGTATTCTCAAAGAGCCAACCGCCAAGCAGCTGAAAACACGCAAATTAACAACCTGGTTACTCTCCCCATGCTAGTGGGAACCAGCAAATTCGCCACCGCCACAGCTCAGGCCAGACTCGACCCTCTTGCTTATAGTCAAAGCGCGTACATCACCCTTAGAGCCATGAGGGTCGTACTGGATTCCCAGGCCCGGGAAGCTTTCTCCTTACTAACATTTGCCAAGGCACATCGGAAGCTTATCTAGATTTCATAGACCGCCTCCAGGAAGCCATCGAGAGGCAAATTGATAACGAGAGAGCAGCTCAAACCATTTTGTTACAGCTAGCCTATGAAAATGCAAACAGTGATTGCAAAGTGATAATACGACCCCTAAGAGCTACCACTTGAGAAATCAGTGAATTTATTAAGGCTTGCCAAAATGTAGGCACTGAGCGATACAAGGCCTAACTTCTAGCCAGGGCTATTAGGGAAAGTCCCAGATGTTACAATTGTGGAGAAACAAATCACTTTAGAAGGGACTGCCCCTCCCCTTTGAAAGGGGGGAAGGTCGGTGCCAAAGTCCCTCCAGGGAATTGTCCACACTGTCGAAAAGGCAAACACTGGGCAAAAGATTGTCGCTCTAAATTTGACATAAATGGCCAGCCAGTTCAGGGAAACTCCCAGAGGGGCACGTGCTCCTGCGTCCCCAATCCCAAACGGAGCCATCAGAACACCAATCAGTACAAGGAAACTCGAGGAAATGTATAGTTTCCCGCCTTCGAGCAGCCACCCGAGGGAGCGCAGGATTGGACCTGGTCACCACTGACCAACTTATCTTAAAAGAGCAAGACCAAACAGCCATAGCTCCCACTGGTGTCTGGGGGCCTTTGCCCACAGGCACCATCAGCTTAATTTTAGGAAGATCTAGTGTTACCACTAAAGGCATTTTTGTTTTACCGGGAATTGTCGATTCAGACTATCAAAGGGAAATTAAATCATGCTTAAGGCTCCTGGATATCAGTTGCTCCTCCTTCCCTACGTAATACCAAAAACTCAGGATGTAGTGAGAGGGGAAAGAAATTTCGGCAGCACGAACGACCAATCGGTCTTCTGGACAGAATCAATTAGGTTGAATAAGCCAAATTTGCAAATAAAAATAGAAGATAAGACTTTTCACGGCCTTATAGATATGGGGGCCGACATATCTGTTATTTCAAACCAATTCTGGCCCCTGGGATAGCCTCTAACAGACAGCAGTACATCAGTCACTGGAGTTGGGGGGATTTCCCAACTGCAGATCAGCGTATGGTCTCTTAGATGCTATGGACCAGAAGGACAGGTAGGAAAAATTCAACCCTATGTCTTGCCGATGCCCCTTAATATTTGGGGACATGACCTTCTTAGTCAGTGGGGGATGCAAATCTCACTGCCGCATTTTCTCTAGTGGCCACTGCTCTTATAACTCCCCTATCCCTCACTTGGCTCTCCGACACGCCGATATGGGTTGATCAGTGGCCGCTTAAAGGAGAGCAGCTAGAACAGACGCGTGTTCTAGTTAAACAGCAGCTAGACACAGGACACACTGAACCTTCTAACAGCGCGTGGAACACGCCTATTTTTGTAGTACCAAAGAAATCTGGAAAATGGAGACTTATTCATGATCTAAGGAAAATCAATGAATCCCTGCAGCCAGGAATTCCAAATCCAGCCTGCATTCCAAAAGACTGGCCGCTTTTAATTATTGACCTGAAAGACTGCTTTTTCACGATTCCTTTAGCAAAGAAAGACAGGGAGCGGTTTGCATTCTCCCTTCCGGTTACTAACAATGCTCAACCTTTACAAAGGTTTCAATGGAAGGTCTTGCCTCAGGGAATGCTCAACAGTCCGGCTATTTGCCAGCATTATGTACACACAGTCCTTCAGCCGGTAAGGAATCAGTTCCCTGACACCATTATCTATCATTACATGGACGACATCTTAGTCGCAGCTCCCTCCCCAGACATTTTAGCAAAAACTGCTTCCTTTCTTAAACATTCCATAAACTCTGCTGGGCTAATAATTTCCTCAGAAAAGATCCAATATTCAGAACCTTGGAAATATCTAGGATACGTACTATTCAACGAAATGATCAGACCCCAAATGCTACAAATTGACCCGCCCAAAGATTTAACTCTTAATCGCCTCCAGCAACTCCTGAGAGCAATCAACTGGGTGCGGCCCAGCCTAGAGATCTCTACTCAACAACTAACTCATTTGTTTGATACCCTCAAAGGGGACCCAGATCTTAACTCCCCCAGAAAATTATCCCAAGGCTTTACAAGAGTTAGCCATAGTAAACCAGCATATTCAGCAATGACAACATACTAGGATTGACCTTCAGTTTCCCATTCGGTTCTTTTGTTTCCCAACTTTAGGCACACCGAGGGTCTCATAGGACAATTGTTACCCCACCTAGCTAAGATAGAGTGGATCTTTCTGTCCCATCAGCCAAAATGCACTATTACCAACTATATAACTGCTTTATGCCATCTTATTATTAAGGGGCGTGAACGAACGCAGCAGTTACTGGGAAATGATCCTGCCTTTATTCACGTCCCCCTAACTCAAGTCTATTTACAACAACTCACAGCTCAGTCTCTCGAATTCCAACGTGCCATAGCCGATTTTATAGGAAAATTAGAGACTAACTTACCTTCAGAGAAACTGCTTCGGAATATCCCATTCCTTTGTATAAGGCTAGCAGAGAAAGTCAGCCCAGAACCAATAACTGGAGCAAGAACTGTATTCCTTGACAGGTCCACTCAGACCGGTCGAGCTGCAATTTCTTGGCAAGAAGGAGAAACTTGGAAAAATCTTATATCCTCAGGACATCCCACTACCCAGAGAGCCGAGCTGTTTGCAGCCATCATGGCGTTACGGCAATGGCCCCAGGAAGCGTTGAATTTAGTGTGTGACTCAGGGTATACAATTTACACCGTTCTGCATATAGATCAAGCATTAATTAAAACTTCAATAGACTCTCACCTACTTAGCCTGTTTTTAACATTACAATCTCTTCTTGACAAAAGGGAACTTCCCCTTTTCATTACCCACATTCAGTCCCATTCAGGCCTACCTGGCCCCCTGGTGGAAGGTAACAATAAGGTTGATACTTTAGTCAGCATTCTTTTTTTTTTTTTATTAATTTTTTTTTGTTTAATTACAGTTATTTGCAGCCTCTCCCCTCCCCCCTCCCTTCCCCTCCTATCTCACCCCCCA
>PVJI01034227.1:0-10624 GCA_004026765.1 Micronycteris hirsuta | reverse complement strand
CTTTTGTTGGTTATGATCCGGTTAAAGGTGAGATCATATGGTATTTGTCCCTCACTGCCTGGCTTACTTCACTTAGCATAATGCTCTCGAGTTCCATTCATGCTGTTGCAAAGGGTATAAATATCAGCCAGTAGGGAGTCTGCCTATCATTTTCTTATCAATTGGTAGGGCTTTATAAGAACTGGATCTCAATAATTTTCCCATTTCTACTGTTGCAAATATTTTCTCTCATTCTGTCATTATTTTTTTCAATGCTTGCTTATGTGTCTTTGCCACACAAAAGGTCTGTATTTTCATGTAGATAACATGGTCTTTTACTTTAGTAAATTCAGAGAATTAATTTTGTGTGTTAAAAAATCCCTCTCCATTTCAGATGTGAAAAATACTATTTTTTCTAATTATTATATAGTTTTGTCTATGTGGTTAGCTTTTATTCTAGCTGAGAATTATTTTTGTGCAGGGTAAAAGTAGAGATCTTTTTTCCCAAAGAAAGAATCATCTTTCACAACACCATTTATTGTACAGTCTATTATTTTCCACAGTATAAAATACCATCTTAATCACATTCTAAATATTCTAGATTTTCCTATGCATATTAATACACCTTTCCCTAGGCACATAAAATATATATAAAATTGAAGAACACCATAAAACCTAAATAAGAAAATGGTCAAAAAACATGCACAGATAATTCATAGAAAATATATTTAACTAATCTCCAACCTCAATAGAAACTTAATTTGCTGATTAAAATAACAAAAGAAGATAGTTTATTTTTAAAATCAGCAAAATGTCACACTAGTGACTAAAAATAAACCAATTAGTAAAGGTACAGTCTAATGAACATTCTCATTCTCTGCTGATGAGAATGTAAATTAGAACAATCTTTCTATCCTTAAAACATTAATTCTCATTAACACAACAAATGATCCTTTAGTTGTGTATTCTAAAGAAATGGAGATTTAATCAAAGATTTATATAGAGGATGCTCATCACAGTGATCCTCAAAATTATGACAAAGTTAAAGCAATCTAAATGTTGAACAATATGGGTTAATTAAATCAATTATGATATATGCATATGAAAGAATATTATGCCTTTATAATTAGATATTTTAAAACAGTTTATCAGTAAATAAAGTGTTTTTACATAAGACTCAATATACATTCATTAACAATAAGTCTTGACAAGGTAATTTCATTTTTTTGAAGCGATAACTAGACTAGTGTATAAGTGGAATTCAACACATGTACAAGGGTACATAGAGCTCCTAATATACATATTTAAATTTCCCGGTACACCTGGTGGGTCATAGTTGTCAGGTGCTAGATATGTAGCAGTAAATAAAATGTATCCCTGCCCTTAAAACTTTATAATATAAAGATAAAGGAGAACAAAAATCAAAAATTATAATACAATGTTTTACACACAAAGGATATTCAGACTCGCTTACTCCGTAAGAGGAAACAGAAATGGGTATGACCTCAATCCAGAGGCATCAGAACAGAATGACATAGAATTAGTGGATCTGGATTTCTGCAAGCTCTTTCAGAAAGACTCTCCTATCCTCTGTATAGTTCTTAAGGAAAAATGTTGGAAGGATGGCAAATGAATTTGATAGGTCCATTGTAGAAGTATATCTGATCATGAGTCTCTACTAGCATACTTCAGGATGCTATACTTGATCTTCCCGCTGTTTTCAGAAAATGTTTTAAATGATTTGGATGAAGGCTCAGAAAATGTTTTAAATGATTTGGATGAAGGCACAGAAAATGGGAAGAAAAGTTAACACGAAACATGAGGGAATCAAGTCAAGACATATCTGGCAAGGCTGAATGATGGACCTCATGGACAGGATGAGAGTTAACCAGAATGCAAAGCTCCACATTTAATTTAAAAAATGGATATTCTAGAGTAGTTTGTATTTTAATAGGCCAAAGAAATTTCAACATCATGCTGGAAATCCTAGATAATGCAATAAGACAATAGGAAGTAAAACATTAACAGATTGAAGGAGAGAAATAAGCTTTGTTCACAGATGACATGGTCATCTATATAGAAAATCTGAATGAATCAACAACAAAAAACTACTGGAACTAATAAGCAGTCGCACTACAGTGGCAGGATACACAGTTAATACACAAAAATCAATTTTATTTGTGTATACTAGCAATTAATAAGATTGCTAGTATAAATAAAGATTTTATTTATTTGCTTTTAGACAGAGGGGAAGAGAGGGAGAGAAGCATTCATATGTGGTTGCCTCTTGTGCACCCCCTACTGGGGACCTGGCCTGCAAACCAGGCATATGCCCTAACTGGGAATCGAACTGGTGACGCTTTGGTTTGCAGGCCAGCACTCAGTCCACTGAGCTACACCAGCCTGGGCTAATAAGTAAAATTTGAAGTTAAAAACAATATATCACTGCCATTATAATTCTGAAAAATTAAATAGGTATAAATCTAACAAAATGTGTAAAATGTCTATATGAAGAAAACTACAAAATTCTTATGAATGAAATCAAAGGAGAACTAAATAAATAAAAAAGATATTCCATATTCATGGATAGGAAGACTCAATATTGTCAAGATGTCAATTCTTCCCAACCTGATCTACAGATTCGATGCAATCTCAATCAAAATCCCAGCAAGTTATTATGTGGATATTGACAAACTGATTCTAAGGTTTATAAGGAGAGGCAAAAGACCCAGAATAGCCAACACAATATTGAAAGGGAAAACAAAGTTGGAAGACTGACACTACTCAAATTCAAGACTTCCTATAAAGCTACAGTAATTAAGACAGTATGGTGTTGGCAAAAGAATAGACAAAGAGATCAATAGAACAGATTAGAGAGCTGAAAAGTAGTCCACATAAATATAATGAACTAATCTTTGAGGAGAAAAGGAAATACACTGGAGCAAGGATATTCTTTTCAACAAATGCTACTGAGACAACTGTACATCCACAGGCAAAAATAAAATCCAGGCACAAGTTTTATACTCTTCACAAAAATTAACTCAAAATTGATTACAGACCTAAATGTAAAATGCAAAACTATAAAACTCTTAAAAATAACAGGAAAAATCTAGATGACCTTGAGTTTGGTGATGACTCTTTAGATGTAACACCAAAGGCATTATTCTTAAATTAAAAAAATGGATAAGCTGGACTTTATTAAAATTAAACATTTCTGCTTTGTTAAAAGACACTGTCAAGAGAACGAAAAGACAAACCACAGACTGGGAGAAAATATTTGCAAAAGATATATCAGATAAAAGACTGTAATCCAAAATATAAAAAGAACTCTTAAAACTCAATAATAAGAATACAAACAGATTCTGGACAAGATGGAACCATAGATAGAAACCATTTGCTTCTTTGCACAACCAAAAGGAGGATAACAACCAATCTAAAATCAGTAGACAACCAGAAGTGCCAGAAACTCAAACTGCATGGAGTTCCAACAACTAAGGAATTAAAGAAACAATCAACCAGAGCAACCAGACTAGTAATAACCCCAGGCAAGGTGAGGGACAGTGCGGGTGAGGCTGGCTGAATGGGAAACTGAGACTCAGAGCTGACTGTGGGCTATGGCAGAGGTTAGCTCAGTGGGAGAAATTCCCAATCTCACACAAGAGAGTTCATTGGAAAGTGTGCTAGAGATGAGCAGGTGAGCTGCATTGTTCCCTCTCTGGCCCTTCTCGCGCAGGTAGCACCCCAGTACAGCAAGGAGGGCTGCCCTACCCTGCTGAATACATAAGGCCCTGCCCCCTACAACTTAACAGGTGCCTGGAGAAAAAGAAATATGGCCCAAATGAAAGAACAGAGCAAAGCTTCAGAAAGAGAGCTAAGGAATGAGGGCATAGCCAACCTATCTGATGGAAAATTTAAAGCCCTGGTAATCAAAATGCTCATAGAACTGATTGAGCTTGGTCAAAAAATGAAAAAACAAATGAAAGATACCCAAAATGAAATAAAGTAAAATATTCAGGGGACCAACAGTGACAGGAAGGAAACCAAGACTCAGAGCAATGATTTGAAACAAAAGGAAAAAATAAACATCCAACCATAACAGCATGAAGAAACAAAAATTCAAAAAACTTAAGAGAGGCTGAGGAATATCTGGGACAACCTGAAACATTCCAATGTCTGAATTATAGTGGTGCCAGAAGGAGAAAAACAACAGCAAGAAATTGAAAACTTGTTTGAACAAATAATGAAGGAAAAATTCCCCAATATGGCAAAGGACATAGACTTTCAGGAAGTCTAGGAAGCCCAGAGAGACCCAAAGAAGTTGGACCCAAAGAATAACACACCAAGACACATCATCATTAAGTTACCCAAGATTAAAGATAAGGAGAGAATCTTAAAAGCAGCAAGAGGAAAGGACATAGTTACCTACAAAGGAGTGCCCATAAGACTATCAGCTGATTTCTCAAAAGAAACCTTGCAGGCAAGAAGGGACTGGAAAGAAGTATTTGAAGTCATGAAAGGCAAGGACCTATATCCAAGATGATTCTATGCAGCAAAGCTCTCATTTATAATGGAAGGGCAAATAAAGTGCTTCCCAGATAAGGTGAAGTTAAAGGAGTTCATCATCACCAAGCCCTTATTATATGAAATGTTAAAGGAACTTATCTAAGAAAAAGAAGAAGACCAAAACTATGAACAGTAAAATGACAACAAACTCACAACTATCAACAAATGAACCTAAAAGAAAAGACAAACAATGAAAACAAAAACTAAGCAAACAACTAGAACAAGAACAGAATCCAAGAAATGGACATCACATGGAGAGTTTTCAGTGGGGATGGGGAGGGGAAGTATGGGGGGAAGGTACAGGAAACAAGAAGCATAATTGGTAGGCATAAAATAGATGGGGAGAGATAAAAAATGGTACAAGAAACAGAAAAGTCAAAGAACTTATATGTACAACCCATGGACATGAAGTAAGGCAGGGGAGTGCTGGAGGGTTGGAGGGTGCAGGGCAGAGGGGGGATAAAGGGGGAGAAATTTCAAAAACTGTAATAGCATAATCAATAAAATAAGCTTTTAAAAAAAGAATACAAACAACCTGAATTTTAAACAATGGGCCAAAGATCATAACAGACACCTCATCAAAGAAGATATACAAATGGAAAATGAATATGTGAAAAGATGCTCCACAATATGTTATTGTGAAAAAGTAAATTAAAACAACAAAGAAATACCACTATATGCCTATTAAAGTGGATAAAACCCAAAAGATTGACAGCACTAAATGCTGATGAGGAGGTGGAGCAACAGGAACTCTCATTCATTGTGGGTGGGAATAAAAAATGATACAGCCACTTAGGAAGATAGTTTGACACTCTCTTTCAAAACTAAACATATTCTTACTAAAGTATCCAATAATCATGCTCCTTGGTATTTACCCAAAGGAGTTGAAAACTTATGTCCACACAAAATCTGGCACATAGATGTTTATAGCAGCTTTATTCATAATTGCCAAAACCACGAAAACAGCCAAGATTACCTTCAGTGGATGAATGGACAAATAAACTCTGGTAAATCTAGGCAACAGAATACTATTCAGTTTAAAAAATGAGCTATTAAAGCATGAAAAAAACTGGGAGAAACATAAATGCATATTACTAAGTGAAAGAAGCTAATATGACAAGGATAAATACTGTCTGAATCCAATTCTATGACATTCTGGAAAAGGCAAACTATGGAGAGAGCAAACAAACCAATGCCTGCCAGGAGTTAGGGAGGAGGCAAGGATGCATAGGCAGAGCACAGAGGACCTTTTGGGCAGGGAAAATACTCTGTATGATACTATAATGGTTGACACATGTCATTACATATTTGTCTAAACACATGAAATATACAACACCAAGAATGAACCATAATGTAAAACTATGGACTCTGTTAAGTTTATTCCTAGATACTTCATTTTTCTTGTTGTTATATCAATGGAATAAACCTAACTAAGGAAGTAGAAGACCTGTACTCAGAAAACCACACAACAGTGAAGAAAAAAATCATGGAAGACACAAATGGAAGCATGTACCATGCTCATGGATTAGAAGAATTAATATCATCAAAATGTCCATACTATCCAAAGCAATTGATAGATTCAATGCAATCCCTATTAAAGTACCAATAACATATTTCACAGATATAGAACAAACATTTCAAAAATTTATATGGAACCATAAATGACCCTGAACAGCTGCAGCAATTTTGAGAAAGAAGAACAAAGTAGGAGGGATCACAATACCTGATATCAAACTGTATTACAAGGCCACTGTAATCAAAACAGCCTGGTACTGGCATAAGAACAGACACATAGACCAATGGGACAGAACAGAGAGCCAGAAATAAATTCAAGTCTCTATGGTCAATTAATATTTGACATGGGGTAAGAAGCACAAAATGGAGTAAAAATATCCTCTTCAACAAATGGTGTTGGGAGATCTGGACAGCTACATGAAAAAACAAAACAAAAAAAAAAAAAAGAAAGAAACTTAATCACCAATTTACACCATACACAAAAACAAATTCAAGGTGGATAAAAGACTTAATGTAAGTCGTGACACCATAAAAGTCCTAGTGGAAAACATAGGAAAAAACCTCAGATATTCCATGCAGCAATATTTTCACTGATAAGTCCCTTAGAGCAAGGGACATAAAGGAAAGAATAAACAAACTGGATCTCATCAAAATAAAAAGCTTCTGCATGGATGAAGAAAACAGCATTAACATGAAAAGAGAACCAACTGTATGGGAAAACATATTTGCTAATGATAACTCAGACAAGGGTTTGATCTCCAAAATATATAAAAAACTCACACCACTCCACACCAGGAAGACAAACAACCCAATTAAAAAACAGGCAAAAGACCTGAACCGACACTTCTGTAAGGAGGACATGCAGAGGGCCCAGAGACACATAAAAAATGCTCAGCATCACTAGCCATCAGAGAGACGCAAATTAAAACCACAGTGAGATACCACTTCACACCAGTAAGAATGGCCATCATAAACAAAGCAACAAATGTCAAGTGTTGGAGAGGATGTGGAGAAAAGGGAACCCTAGTGCACTGTTGGTGGGAATGCAGACTGGTGCAGCCACTGTGGAAAACATTATGGAATTTCCTCAAAAACTTAAAAAGGGAACTTCATTTTGACCCAGTAATGCCACTGCTGGGAATATACCCTAAGAATCCCAAATCACCAATTCAAAAGAACTTACGCACCCCTAAGATTATAGCAGCACTATTAACAATAGCCAAGTGCTGGAAACAGCTTAAGTGCCCATCAGTAAATGAATGGATCAAAAACTATGGTGCATTTACACAATGGAATACTATGCAGCAGAAAGAAAGAAAGAGCTCCTACCCTTTGCAACAGCATGGATGGGACTGGAGAGCATTGTGCTAACTGAAATAAGCTAGGCAGTGAAAGTCAAATATCATATCTCACCTTTAAGTGGAACCTAATCAACCAGACAAGCAAGCAAAATATAACCAGAAACATTGAAATTAAGAACAATATGATAGTAACCATAAGGGAGATGGGAAGGGATAATAGTAGGAAAGAGGGAAAGGGTTTTCAGGAACAACTATAAAGGGCACATGAACAAAACCAAAGGGTGGTGGAATCAGGGAGGGAGATGGGTATGGCTGGGAGGGGAGTGGTGGAGGGTAAATGCAGACAACTGTACTTGAACAACGACAAAATATTTTTGAAGAAAACTATGGACGCTGGGTGATAATGGTGGTGTATCAAGTAGGTTTGTAGACTAATAAATGCTCCATTCTGGTGGTGGATATTGATAATGTGGGAGGCTCTGCATGTATTAAGGCACAAGATATAAGGGAAATCTCTGTACACTTTGCTCAATTATTTTGTGAGTCTAAAATTGCTCTAAAAATAAAGTTTATTTTTCCAATACTGAGATGTTTTATTTCAGTGCAAGTTCAACACAATCTTAGAAATTGCCAATGCATTTCTGTCCAAGACATGAAATGTGCTAGCATCATGGTGCTCTGTACTGGATGGACCATAACTGAAACAGACAATATCTACTTTTACTTGGTGGAGGAAGGCAAAGGGGGAAAAATGGGGACAACTGTAATAGAATAACAATAAAATATATTTCTTTAAAGTATTATTCTTGCCCTGATCAGTGTGGCTTTGCAGATCAAGTGCCAGCCTGGGAACCAGGGGTCACTGGTTAGATTTCCAACCAGGACACATTCCAGGTTCCGAGTAGGGGGCGCACGAGAGGTAACCACACATTGATTTTTTTCTCCCTCTCTTTCTCCTCCTTTCCCCTCTCTCTAAAGATGAATAAATCAAATCTTTTCTTAAAAAAGGACTATTCCTTGCCAGATCACATTAGAAACAGAGGAGGGAAATAGGAATGTTCTACATGACAAAGAACAGAAGAGTCATCCCCAAATATCAGATTTATCACACTTATTCTATATGGCAACCTAAGGGAGACTTAGGAATGTTAAAGGAGGGCATATTTCTCAATGTTTGATGAAGCACTTATGAGCAATTGACAACAGGTAGTGCAGACAAATAACATTGTTGAACACATATTCTGCGCAATGGAATTTCTCATTTAATCCTCACTCAATTTAGTGAGGCCAGAATTATTGTTATCCCTATATTACACATATAAATAGATTTGTTGAATTGAATAAAAATTTACTCAAGCTGATCATAAATAAAATGGATTGCTTTCAAGGCAATAACTATACAGGTTGATGCAGAGGACATGTAGCACTGGGTCTCTTCCAATCTAAAATTCTGTAATTCCCTGACTAGATGAACTCAAGATCACGAGGGACATAGTAACCCTGTTCAGGAGAAGTATGTGAATGCACAGCTAAACAAAACAGCAGTAAAATGAAAAGGGAAACAACTGTATTGGAAAATATATTTGCAAATGATACTCTGGACGTGGGTTTGATATCCAAAATATATAAAGAACTCACATGGCTCCACTCCAGGAAGATATACAACCCAATTAAAAAATGGGCAAAAGACCTGAACAGACACTTCTCCAATGAAGACATACAGAGGGCCCAGAGACATATGAAAGGATGCTCAGCATCACTAGCCATTATGGAAATGCAAATTAAAACCAAAATCAGATACCACTTCACACTGGTCAGAATAGCCATGATAAACAAATCAACAAAGGACAAGTGCTGGCAAGGTTATGGAGAAAAGGGAACCCTAGTGCACTGTTGGTGGGAATGGAGACTGGTGCAGCCACTGTGGAAAGCAGTATGGAATTGCCTCAGAAAAATAAAAATAGAAATGCCTTTTGACCCAGCAATTCCACTGCTGGGATTATATCCTAAGAGCCCTGAAACACCAATCCAAAAGAACCTATGCGCCCCAATGTTCATAGCAGCACAATTTACAATAGCCAAGTGCTAGAAGCAACCTAAGTGCCAACCAGTAAATAAGTGGATCAAAATATTATGGTACATTTATGCAATGGAATACTATGTAGTAGAAAGAAAGAGGGAGTTCCTACCCTTCACAACTGCATGGACGGAAGTGGAGAGCTTTATGCTAAGTGAAATAAGCCAGGTGGCAAGGCACAAATACCCTATGATCTCGCCTATAAGTGGAACTTAATGAACAAAACAAACCAGCAAGCAAAATATAACCAGAGACATTGAAATAAAGAACATAGTGACAGTAACCAGAGGGGAGGGGGAAGAGGGATAATAGGGAAAGGGTCATCAAGGAACATGTATAAAGGACATGTAGACAAAACCAAAGGGGGTAGGCAGGGATGGGTGTTGCAGGGGGATGTGGTGGGGTGAAAATGGAGACAACTGTACTTGAACAACATTAAAATTTTTTTTAAATAAAAAATAAAAAACCTATATTATTTTATAAAAAAGAAAAGTATGAAAATTTGCTATATAGTCATTCAAAAGAAGTAAAAATAAAGAGTCTTTATGTATAGACCCTGTCCTTTCAGCAGAGGCAATCAATCAGATCTTTAATATACAGCCTAAGCTATATCAACTTGCTAAGCCATCTTAACCACTATAGTGGGTGAATTAGATGCCCAGCTCTTTTGCTGGGGTTAAACAAAACGCCCAAGTTTCTCCAACACCAAGTGTTCCTAGTCTCTGTCGTGAACTCAGTTCAAATGCCATAGCCTCTGCCTCTGTTTCCCTGACTGGCCCTCCTAGTCCTCATCTGAGGTGGGAGTTCTACCTACCATACAGTTGACATTTTTGAGCACTTAATATATGCCAGGTCTCATGTAACCCTTCCAAACAGCCTATAATAGTAGTAAATATCAATACTATTTTCCACTTTATAGTTGTAAAATCTGAAGTTTTTTTTAAACTATATTTTATTGATTATGCTGTTACAGTTGCCCCACTTCCCCCCTTTCCCCCCTCCCCCTTACCCCCCTTTCCCCTCCCTTTAGTTTTGTCTATAGGTCATACACATAAGTCCTTCTGCTCCTGTACTTCCTATATTATTCTAACCTCCCCCTGTCTGTTGTCTACCTACCATTTATGCTGCTTGTTCTGTGCCCCATTCCCACCCTCTCCCCCTACCACTCCCCTGTTGATATTCCTCCATA
>PVJI01034226.1:0-10631 GCA_004026765.1 Micronycteris hirsuta | reverse complement strand
GAACATAATCAACAAAAGCAAAAAGCAAGCAAAGCTTAACCAGAGTCATTGAAATTAAGAACAATCTAACAATAGCCAGGGGGGAGGGGGGAGGGGACAATGGGGAGAAGGGTTATCAGGAACCACTATAGAGGACACATGGACAGAACCAAGGGTGGGGAGGGAGGCAGGGAAGGGAGGTGGGATTGGAGGGGGAGGAGAGGAGAGAGTATGCAGACAACTGTAATTGAACAACAATAAAGTAAAAAAAAAACAAAACAGATCCTAACTGACTGAGGAAAGGGAAATGCCCAACTCCAGCTCCCTCCAGCCTTCCTATCTCAACTAAGGAGGAAAGACAAAAAAAACTGAGAAGCACTAGTGAAGGCCACAGCCCAGGGGCACAGGCTCACTAACAGACTGAAACCTAATCATAGGATTAGTAAGAAACAACTTTAGACAACTTTTGATTAGGTGCTAAATATAATCCTTTCTAGTTATCCAAGTATATTGTCATGTATATTTTGTCACTTTATGCCAACCTGTGGGACAGGCAAGAAAGAGGAGGTAAGGCCTTTGGGAGCTGATTAAGCCATGAATATGGACATTCATTAATGGGATTAGTACCCTGATAAAAAGAAACCCCAGAGAGTTCTCTTGCTCTTTCTCTGCCATTGAGGCTACAATAGAAAAATGACCATCTGCCACCTGGGAAACAGCCGTCACTAGAACACGACTATGCTGACACCCAGACCTTGAACTTACAGCCTCCCTGTGAGAAATAAATTTCTATTTTTTATAAATAAATACCTAATCTATTGTAGTCTGTTATAGCAGCCTAAACTAAGACACGCTTTGATACTGTAATTGCACTCCTAGGAATCATAACCAAGAGGATAATTAGAGAGACTGTTTTATTATTGAGGGAGAAAAAATGAGAAAATGAGAGAGAGAGTGGGAGGGAGGTGTAAAGAGAAAGAGAAGAAGACGAAGATGAAGAAGAAGGAGGAAGAGGAGGAGGAGAAGGAGAAGGGGGAGAAGAAGAAGGAGGAGGAGGATAAGAAGAAGAAATGAAATGAAAATAAAATACAAAAAAACAAAACCAATATGGACACTGCATTTTCCATTTACTTGGCCTTAGCAGTACGAATGTGGCATTTTTGAACCAAGAAATGAATCCTTTGGAGGAAGTCATGTATTTATATCTCACTCAAAGGTAAAAATGTTTAGCTCATGTTCCAAGATCCTTTTCCAGAATCCAACAGTGGTCACACTTGGTTCACACATACTAGCCCCTCACAGATAAGAAAAAATCAGTTAACTGGACACATGAGCTAATGTCAGAGACGGTTCATTACAGTGTTATGCTCTCTCTCCTTCATTGATGGTAAGAATGTAAACTGAAACAACTTCTCAAAGGGCAGAGCAGCCATCTGGTTCCAGAGACTTAAATGTGCGTCTTCCCTTTGATCTCCTAGGAGTGGAACCCAAGGAAATCATCTGAAAGGCAACAAGGACTGGGTGCCAGCACATTCTTTGCATTTCCCATGTTAACAACGTTTAGCAAACAACTTCAATGTATAATGCCAGAGGAATGGTCAACTATGAAGGACGGAATAATAAAAATCCTACTTCTAATATATATTTCTTTTCAAGGGCAAACGTGCATGATAAAACACTAAATAAAAAAGCCAGATTCAAAACTGTAACAACAGTATTAAGCTGATTTGTCTAAATATAATAATTAGATCAATTATTTTATCTTTACATACACACATATAAAGACTATAAAAAGCATTTCCAAAATGCTAACTAACCAATATGCTATCGCTGGCTATTAAAATTATTTTTGTTTTCTTCTTTATATTTTAGCTCTTCCAAATGAACATGTATTTTTTCATCAGAAGAAGAAATGGAATTTTTCAATGAATGAATTTTAAAATCTGTATTCACCCTTTAGGAAGTTTATTTGCAATATCTATAATATTCAAATCATCCCAGGGAAGTAACAATTCATTAAAACACAACAAAACAGGCCAGTCTAAAGATGAAACACATTCCAAAATATAAGTTCAGGAACTTTCAGGAGGCTTCCTTACACTTAACCCATTCCCTTCCACTGTAATTTATGCCCATTTAACTTACTTTGTAATCTTATTGTCTTTGAATCCCTAGGGTGTAGCATAGTGCCTGACATAGGAATTGCTCAATACTTGTTCATTTAATTTCAAGAGCAACCACCCAGTGGAGTACAGAAGCCATGGTTTCATTATTCCCTCAAGGGTATTTGTTTCCCTTCTTCTAGCAACAGTCCCCCTTCACTTTGTTTGCTGCTCATGGCTCAGCCAGGACTGTTGGTCGTTCACCGAGCCCCCTGACTAGACAGAAGGACTATTCAGAGAGAGGGAATAGAGGCCAAGCAGGGTCAAAGTTCTTCCCTGAAAATCAATTCGGGAATATTGGGAAAGAGATGTACCTCCTCCCACTGCACCACAGAAAGCAGGTGTGAGAAGGTGCGTAGATCATCTGGGGACCATCTTCTCCAGACACATGGAGGAAGCCACATTGTAGAATGACCAATGGAACCAACTAGGCAGAGGGAAGGCAAGCATGAATGAAAAGAGATGAGGCAAGGGCTGGCGAATGATGCCACAGGCCAAGAGGAGCACAGACCAATGAAGGAAGAAAGACAGTTCTGGAAGCCTTGAGACCCCTGTTTCAGCCCTGATGACCCCATTCCTGCTATTTAGCTTCCATTCTGTTCTTCCCAGCTATGGTGAGACAATAAATTCCCATTTATCTCAGGCTGATTTGGTTTGGGTGCCTCTATTTGTAAATAAAACTATCCTGACTTCTTTGTGCCTCTAATAACTATAAACATGTGGTATTAAATTAGAATCGTTAAGAAATATAACATAAAAATTCTTTATTTCTGAGAGTCTAGAAAAAGACCGCCTGATAAACTTGCGTATTAGAATAACTGATAGCATTTGACAAGTTGCAAAGCTGATTGATACTGATGACAAAGGTGATCAAGGAAAGATCTCTCATAAAAACTTGAAAATTAGACAAGGTTTATAGGATTGAAATACCAAAATCTATGTATTTATTGAAGGGAGGTATTTATACTAGTACAATAGGTTAAGATGTGACTTCTTAAAGGGTGGTAGATTCTCTATTCAATTAAATAATGTAAGAAGACTATTTAACATGCTCACAATTAAAGAACCAACTCAAAGATCATTTCACCTCAGGGTCCCACTTCCTCTCAAGTTAGCACATAAAGGGCCAATATGGAACACACAGATGTCAGACTCAATTTTCCATGATTTTACCTAAAAGGGGTCATGATTTTCATAGATATATGACTAGAAGTACTGTTTTGAATCAATTGAGAAAGCCATAATTTTTTTTAAGTGGACGAATACTCTGATAGGCAGCCACTGCAGCATGTACCGTATATAGATTGAAACATTTTGCCTAAGCATTATTAATGACCTATACACCATACGATGAAATGCAATACCATGGGCAGGACACCTGAAGCTAATGGAGTCTTGTAAATTAGAGGGCATTGTCTGACAGAAAGCAGACTGAGAACTAAAATGCATATTAAAAATCCAGATCAATAGGGCACCTGACCAAAAAAAGCCATTTAAACAATTAGAAGCTGAGTTCATTTAAGTTAGGGCTTACTTGAAAGCTATTTCTGGGGACAAAAAAACAACTGTCTCTGTACTCCACTGTGAGCCATGCTTCCATTCATTCAATTCACCAAATGAACCAACACATGAAGTATGCAGCTGTGTGCTAAGCATGGAAGACCTGGGAATGAACAGGGTGGGTGAGCCCAGCCCTCCTGCAGCTCACAGTCTGCAAGGGAAAGTGAAACAGTCCAAAAGTTGTTTTGTTTTTTTTAAAGGGTAACATAAGTATCTACCTCAGCTTGTAAGCAGTTCAAGCGAGTACACTGAAGCTGGTTCTGAGGGGGGAAGAAATGCTAACTCGATGAGAAAAAGTGAGGGAAGTACATCTCAGACAGAAGGAACACCACATGCAAAATCCCTGAGAGACAGCACAGTGCAGTGGCGGGGGAAACATGGACTCTGGAGCCAGTGAAGCTGGGTGTGAATCCCAGCTCTGCTTGACATTTACTAGCTGGGTTACCCTGAGCAAGTTAGTTAACCTCTCTGTGCTTCTCACTTAAAATAGGAAAAATACTTTGTATACAGTATGATAATTAAAATAGTGCCTGGTATATGGAAGAGTGTTTATTGAATATTGGGGCTGGAACACAGAGATAAGGGGAGAGTAGCGTGAGGCTGGGGAAGGGTAGTTGGGACCAAATCATGGAAGGCCTTGGTGAGAAGACATACTAGGTCTTTTTAAAAGATTCCATTGGCTATAAGAACAACTGATGGGGTGTGGTAATGAATGTAGACATACCAGCTAGCCAGTTAGAAAGCTTCTGTGGTGTGTGGCTGAAAAGGAGAAAAAGGTCAATGTAAATAGTGCAGAGGCCATGGAAAATGTTTACCTGACATCATTACTCTATATGTTTAAGATTTCAATTTTATCACTAATAAAAAAAAACTTAAATAGAAAAGCCAAATATTGACCCATTGATCATTTATTACTTGGATTCCTATTAGTGAAACAGAAGGATATTCTATAACCTCAGAGTTTTAATAGGGGCATGGGAGATATAGTCAAGGCATTGTCTTCTGACACTTTGAAAAAAACAAACAAACTTGAATGGATGAACACTTCAGGTAAAGTCTCAGCACCAGGACCAGCTAAGTCTGGCCTTAATGGTACATAAACCAAAGGAGACTTAAATGCTTTAAGCTCCCAAATAACCCATTTTCTTCCATGATGTTTCCTCCTTCTGGAGAACAGAATCTTTCTTTAAGTGAATGGCTGCCAGCAGGCTTGACCCACATCTGTAGGCAGGAAGGCGCATGTGCACTGTGCCAAACCACAGTTCCCACACTCTGACTACCAGGTAAACCCCAGCCTTTCAGCATTGAAGTAAAAGCTCAGGTTTTTTAAATCAAGGAGTTCAGATCCAGGTTTAGGTCCTGACTATAGCACATGCAGGTTATGTGATCCTCAGTAAGGTATTAACCTCTCTCTAATCCTCAGGGTCCTCATCTGCAAAAAGGGGAAAGCAATCTAACCTGTCTCCACAGGCTGTTATGAGCATGACGATATACTTATCACAGATTCTTACACAGAATAAGCAATTAATGAGTGCCAGTGTGATTATCATCCATCTTTCGTTCCTGTAATGCCACCAAAATTGGAGACTAGAAGAGGTAGAGAAAGAAAACACTGATGGTAAACTGGTCACCTGTTTTGGAACATTGGAAAATCAACTAATAGTGAGCATATGCCTACCCTATGCCCCAGAACTTCCACTCAAGAGTACACCCAACTGAAGTGCATCCCATGTGCACCAAGAGATGAGAACAAGAAAAGTCACAGGAGCCCTGGCTGGTGTAGCTCAGTGGGTTGAGCATGGGCTGTGAACCAAAGGGTCACCGGTTCGATTCCCAGTCAGGGCACATGCCTGGGTTGCAGGCCAGATCACCAGTGGGGGCCATGTGAGAGGCAACCACACACTGATGTTTCTCTCCCTCTTTTTCTCCCTCCCTTCCCTTCTGTCTAAAATAAATAAATAAATAAATAATCTTTAAAACAAGAGAAGTCACAGGAGCATCGCTCATGATAGCCAAAGCTGGAAATAACCCATATGCCCATCAACAGTAGAGTGGGAAAATTAATGATGAAATGATGGTATATTTATGTAATAGAAGAACATACGGTGCCAAAACTGAAGAAATCATGGTTATACTCCACAAAAGGGATGGCTCTCAAACCCAGCAGTGAATGAGAGGAAACAGACACACAAACTACACTAGATGATTCCATTTGCATGAAGTTCAAAAAACAGGCAAATTAACTCTAGTGTTTAAGGATGCATACTTAGGTGGTAAAAGAAGAAAGAAAAGAAAGAGATTACCGTGAAGTCAGGGTAACAATTGGTATTGGGGGTGACTGGAATGGAGAACACTAAGGCATCTGGCCTTCTGTTTCTTGGCCTGGATGATGGTCACATGTGTGTTACATAGATTCATTAAGCTGTACACTTAGGCTTCACATACTTCCTATATGTATGCAATAATCCACAATAGTTGAAAAACTAGTTACTCTACCTGTTCCATCTAGTCCGGGCCTCTTTTCAGGAGTGTCAAAGGCTTGAGGAATATGGTCTATGCAGCTAGCTCTGCTTTTCTGAACCCCCTGTCTGCTTGAGTTAAAACCCTAGGGGGACTGACAGGCAGGGAAGATGCAGAAGTGAGGAGACAGACCCACCACCTATGATTTTTGATAGAACTGTCTAACCTTTCTATCCCAGCTTCAAGGGATACTCCTGGGGTCAGCCTTTGTCTTGGATTGTGTCACTTCTGTGACATGAAAATGAAGAGGCTTATAATTGGCACCAGCAAGAAATAAAGTACACAAGGGGAAATGCCACATGACTATTCATTCAACATATATGAAATGCCAGACCACACTGATTGTTCTGAGGATGGGCATATGACCCAAGCAGGGCCAAACTCCTTCCCTAAAATCCATGTAGGGATAATACAAGAGAGAAGCCCTTTCTCCCTGAGGCTGCCAAGCTTCAGGAATTCATCTGGAGCTTCTGGAGGCCACTTTCCCCAGCCATGTAGTTTAAGTCCCATCTACAAGTGGGCAATATAAAGCAGACAAAAGAGGGAAAGAGGACTGAAAGTTGCAAAGAGATAAGGCAAGGGACTGAGAATGGTGCCTCACACCAAGAGGAACAGAGGCCAGCGGAGGCAGGGAGCAGGTTGGCAAACCTTGAGTGTCCAGTCCTACCACTGATGCACTGACTTCTGCAACTAACCTCAATTCTGCCCTTTCCATCTATGGTGAGACAATATGGATCCGATTTTGTGCTCAATTCTAATGACAGAGAGGTAAATAATGTAGAGATCTTTCTCTTAAGAATATATATCAACAGAGACATATCAACAGAGAGTCGAAAAGCATATTGACAGTATACAGGGATGGTGCATCTTAACCAGACTAGAGAAGAGGAAAAGGCCAGGGAAAGGTTTTAAAAAGAGTAACCTTGAACTGAGCCCTATGGAAGACTTCGGATTCATCAGGGAAAAGGGAAGAAAAAGGGTGGTCCAGGCAATGTGCCGGGTGGAGGTAGGGTATGGGGAGGGGACAGCTAGAACAACGGTGGGGAGCAAGAAAGGGACTCTGTAAGGCACTGAAAGCACATTGGCCTTGCTGCAGTGAGGTGTGGATAGCAGCAGAAGCCAGGAAGGTAGATCACAAAGGAGCTGAGAACCAATTAAGGAAGTCTGGACTTTGTCATGTAGGAAAAGGGAGCTGCCCTTGAAAAGCTTTAATCAGGGGGGGAAACAGGAGGGAAAGTTAGAATTTACCTTTTAGAAAGATTAAGGAGCTGTTTCCGAAGGCTCCCTAACACAAGAAAGGCATTTTCTCTCCCTCTCGCTCTCTTTCTCTCTTCTTTAAATTCCACCAGCCTAAATCTATAAAACTTACATTAGCCTACAAGTTTATTTCTTGCACTTGGCACCCTTTATAATGTAAACAATAGGGAGAGCTAATGACAAGGGCAGCAGACCAGCTGTCTTGAGATCTGGGTTCTAACCCTTCCCTACCATTACCAGGCCCTATGAGCTAGAGCAAGCCACCCATGTCTTGGGCACTGTCTTCTCTCTGGGCAAAATGAGGATTAATAGTATCAGTTCTACATTCCTCAGAGGGCTGTTGTGACCATGGTGAAGTGGGTCGAAAAATCACATACCCAGTATCATTGAATCTGCTGAAGGACTTTTGTAAAAGTAGCATCCTGATATAAAATAGCATTACAGATCACACAATGCATTCTCTTATTAATCCTAACACTTGGTAAATATCTAAGTTTTATTTAAAATAAATTAACAAGGATTTCTCATAACTTGGGGCAATCTGTTTTGACTTTACTATTTTCTCTCTAATAAGGACAGCATTAAATACTACCACTAAGAAGATATATATTGACAGATACCTAATGTTTAGCTCAAAATGAAAGAAAGAAAAACATACTAAAATATGTTGAAAACACAAAGCTTAACGAAGGAACACAGATGCCCAGAAAAAGTTTTCCTCAGGTAATAAAGCACTGGTACCTCAGCAGGGTATCAAAATCCCCTAGGAAGAATTAAATAGTTCCTGAAATTAGGTAGTAATAGTGCCTCTAAGATAAGGCTACATAAACTTAGTGGAAGAATCGTTGGGAGGGGGGTTTAATCTAACTTAATTTACGGAGCGTATTTCTGGAGCATTATTAATTGTCTGGGGTCAAGTTTTCTCTTACTGGCATGCATAATAGTCTAACAATTGCCCACAAGGTGACACCAAACTCATGCCCAGAAGATAACCAAGGGAATTTTTTTTTTTTTTTGATCATAAAGCAGTGGTTCCAAATACTCAACAGACAGCTTCCTTTATAGCCAACTTTACAGATATTAGCTTCCCCTTATACAAAAGTTAAAACCTATTTATGCCTACAAGAAAACTTTTAAAGTAGACATACTTCCTCTCAAGATAGAACTGTTCTACTTCTGCAGAAAGTTTGCAACAAAAAGAAAGAAACAAAGTGTATAAGTCCTAAAAATAAATGTCCCATTTCTTGGGGGGAAAGAATCCTGAAACTAATTTAAGACACTGAATCATGCCCAGAAGTTGAGCATTTTTTCTTTGTTTTAAATTTGATTTGATTGAGCTTAGATGAGCCCATGTAAATCTTTAAAGAACTGAATGTTATTTAAAAATTGAAACAGACCTGCAATTAATACTTAATGTAACAGGTCATGGTTATTTTAAAAGTGTGAGATCTATTATTGGAGATCTTCTCCTTTCTACCACCCTCCATCCTCTCCCACCTCACAAAGGCTGTTCTAAGGTGAACTGGGCTAGGCTGGCATAGAGCTCTGGGAACCAACAATGAAAGTCATTCTGGGAACAGACACAATGCAACACTGCTGGGTTAGGGGATATTTCTGCCAATTAAAAACAGTGTGCTGGCCCAAGCCCCTGGGAGCCAAGCCTTCCATTTTGAAAAAGCAAAGGTTGTGCAGAGCAATAGATTATTCTCAAAGGGCACAGCTTCCTGTTAGCATGAGAAGAGAGAGTTATCTGCTAGGCAGAAAATTTTATTTGTTCCCATTTGCAACACCCACCACAGATAGGAGTGAACATCTGTGAAAGGCTGTGTCATGAGCTAAAAAGTTAAAAAGCTTGTGTCTTTAACTAAAAAGTTAAAAGAAAAGAACAAGGTAGATGAATCCCATTCTGAGACCAACAAGCTACCTATCACCAAGCATCCCACTGGGCATGCCTGAGAGGCTTCCCTCATCCTGTTAGCAATCCTAAGTCATTTGTGCAGCCTTCATATCACTGCTCCACTAAGGAAACACCCTCAACTATAACTGCTTGGCATCTATATGTTTGTGATTCCTGAAAATATGAGGTAAACTTCCTGTTCACTTACTTCTGTTTTCTAAGCAAGGTATCACACATCCCTAGACCATGTTCAAGTGGTTTGTCATCTCAAGGACAAGTCATTCTGGGAGGCTGGTAAAGATACTTCCTGTAGCCCAGGCTGCCCAGCAGGGCAGGTATTCCCATAAGCTAGCTGGACAAACACAGAGGCAAAGCGAAACAAGGATGTGGTTGCATTACCAATGCTCTTGGAACCTGCTCATTTGTCTGCATGCTGCAAACTTGGCGTACTGACCCAGCCACTCAGCCCCTCCCTCCACATGAGGAATACAAAACTCCAGCTTCTCGAAGTGTAACTCTCTTCCAAGCAGTCTAAGCTCAGGGCAACCTGGCAGACACTTTAGCTCAAATGTCCCAGACCATTTAAAAAATGCTGCAGAAGCTCTTTCTTACCCTGATTTTTAAACCAATGATACTACTTATGACATCACAGAATTGAGAATGAATTCATACAATAAAACACTGTAATCAGAAAAGCATGTATAATTTCTCTTAATTCACTAAGCCATGTAAGAAGTGTAAGGCTTTAACAGAAGAATGGCATGGAGTTTCAAAGTTAGAATCCATAATAAATATTCCTAGTGATGCAGCTTTTGATTAAAATAGGTAGGAAACTACCATTCACTAGACCAGTGAGTCTGAACCTTTTTCATCTCATGGCACACACACAAACTAATTACTAAATTTCTACGGCACACCAAAAAATAGAGTTTTTGTTGATCTGGCAAAAAAAAAATAGGTATAATTTTGATTCATTCACATCAGACATCTATCATTGTGTTGGCTATTGTCATTTTTTTATTTGACAATCTAAAGGAAAAGAGGTCAGTGCCCCTGACTAGATAGTCAGGTACTGCATGTTTTAAAAATTCTTACAGCACTCTAGTTGAAAATCACTGCACTAGACATTTTCCACATGCCAGTTACTATGCTAAGCCTGTGTCAGTTTCCATTTAAAAATTTATTTCATAACTGCAAATTTCCAAAGGACCCATCGCAAGTCCATGAGTGTGCCCTTCTGTAGCATTCAACACACA
>PVJI01034225.1:0-10625 GCA_004026765.1 Micronycteris hirsuta | reverse complement strand
CAGACATATTGCATGTTTTTCTTTTATAATACGTTTCAAAATGCAGGTTGTGTTCTAGTGGAGCTCACGTCCTCGTGGGTCCCTCTCTGTCCCTCACCTTAGGGCTGTGCTGGGACCTGAGTCAAGGCGGCAATGGCCACAGGAGAGGTCACTGCCATTCTTACCCTCGTGTGTTTCCTCTGTGACCAGTCCTGAATCCTTCTCATTTACTCCAGTATCAGTGACGTCTCTGCAATGAACCATTCCAAGTTTTCCAACATCTGGCTTGGGACCATTGAGAACTAACAGAACTCTTCCTGAAGGTTTCAAACTGCATGTGGAGTCTTGGATGTGATCACGTAGACCATCCCAAGTGACTGTAAAGCGCAGGCCCACGTGCACAGCCGTGGGCCACTCCGAGACTCCTCAGCACGGCTCTGCCGTCACCGCAGACACTGGGACTGGAGACCAGGGAGCCCACGGGCTGCCCCCACGGGCCCCACTCCTGCATCGCGTGATGCTGTGGCACAGGACTTAGACGTCGTCCTGACTGGAAGCAGAAATTGGGTTTGAACTCGATTGATTGATTTTCCTCTATTTCCACAGACACTGTTCCTCATGTTCTGTCCGATGGCCGACACCATCCTGCACACCTGCCACTACCGAGTGTCTACCGATCATGTGTCTGATCCTTAGTGAACAAAGGTGAGTAAAAAAAAACATAAATCTGTTACACACAGAAAGAAAATATCTCTCCTTCTGATTCAGAAATGACCAATTAAGGCTCTTTGAAGAATTTTTAGAATGTAACTGGTTGGGGCACCTTTGGTTAATGTTGTATAAACTTCCGGTGTATGATTTGTAACGTGACAGCTGCCCACTCTGTGTGCGCTCCCTCCCCAGGGTCTGATCCCCTCTGTCACCTGGGGTTTGACCCCTTCAGTCCCTTCATCCGTCCTCACCCCCTTTTTCCCTGTAATCACCCACACTGCTGTCTGAGTCTGTGAGTGCGTGTGTTGTGTGTGTGTGGTCTTTCTTTATCCCTTTTACGGAAGGGACACAACAGAGTGTTATCTTGTCCCCTGACTATCAGCGTCCTGCTCTGTGAGCTCGCGCTGTGAAAGGCATCACATGACAGACAAGGGTCTCCTGGGTGTTTGCCTGTGGCGAGAGGGACCTTTCTGCACACCTCTTCCCCAGTTTAATTGTCAACAGTAGTGACATGTTTCTAATGTGGATTTGAAACACCGGCCATGCCCGGCCCGGCAGCTCCGATGGTGAGAGCATCCACCCGACAGGCCGAGTTTGCGCATCGATTCCCCTGCCGGGCACCTTCAGGGATCCACCAGTGACAGTGTCAGTAATTGTACAAAAAGTCACTGTTTGTCTCTCTCTCTGTCTCTGTGTCTCCATTCTCTCTAGAAAATTCAATACATATTTAAAAGTGATAATAATGATGAAGTAAAATAGTGGCCAGCAATCATATACGTGCATACCTGGTCATCTGTGCTCCCTGTCAGACTCAATGAGGAGGGGCACGTGTCCCCACGGGAGGTTTTCCGGACCCTCTGTCCTTCCCGAGTCTCCCTGAGACGGTCTGTCGTGGGGCAGTGGTTCGTGTCCTGGCGGTGCCTGCCTGTCGTACTGAGTGACCTGGAAACCAGGCCACGGCTTTCCCTCCCCTGCCCACAGTCACCGGAAGGTCCCCGCGTGCCCACAGGTGCAGGCTGAGAGGGGGACACGCTGCAGACCAAGGCATTTGGGCCACGTCTGTATACACCGTGTTTGCTGTGTATAACACACCCATGTTTTTGGCCCAAACATTCAGGAAGGAAATCTTTTGTTTTAATGTTTTAATTCAATTTTTATTTATTGATATTTAGATACTTGCTTTTATGTATTATAAAGCATTTTTATTTTTTGTTTTTGAACAATTATGGTCAGAAACTTTATGTAACAGGTAATTACAAAACACAAGACGAGATACAAGGTGCTTCAGTATTACCCATGTGTAATGTGCCTCTTTATTTCTCCCTCAAAATGTGGGCAAAAACGTGCACATTATACACAGCAAAATGCAGTAAGTGACGTGTTTTCCAAGTGTTTTCCCTGGTGAAATGATGTGTGCACCACTTTTCTAAAATGATATTTTATTGATTGTTCTATTACAATTGTCATGACTTTTTTCCCTTTGTTCCCTCCCACCCCCTAGTCCTTCAGGCGTGTAAGTTCTTTGGCTGCTCCGTTTCCTATACTGTTCTTTACATCCCATGACTGTTCAGTAACTATCTATTGGTGCTTCTTTCTTTTTTTTTAAGATTATTTTTATTCATTTTTAGAGGGGAAGAGAAGCAGAGAAATATCAATGTGTGCTTCCCTCTCACGTGTCCCATACTTGGGACCTGGCCTGCAACCCAGGCATGTGCCCTGACTGGGAATCGAACCGGCAACCCTTTGGTTCATAGCCCACGCTCAATCCACTGAGCTACACCAGCCAGGGCTGCTTTAGTTTTTACAAGTCTTGTAAACTCTTCATCTGCCTTTCGATCGAAATGGTAGCTTTGCTGGGTAAAGCGATCTTGGCTGTAGGTCCCTGCTTTTCATGACTGTGAACATTTCTTGCCATTCCCCTCTACACTGCAAAGTCTCTTTCAAGAAATCAGCGGACAAGTCTTATGGGAACTCCCCTGTGGGCAACTAACTTCTTTTCCCTTGCTGCTTTTAAGATTCTGTCTATATCGAGCCTAGAAATAAACCCAAGTCTCTACGGGCAATTAATCTTCGACAAAGGGGGCAGAAGCATAAAATGGAATAAAACTAGCCTCTTCAACAAATGGTGTTGGGAAATCTGTACGGCTACATGCAAAAAAATGAAACTCGAGCACCAACTTATACTGTACACAAAAATACAATCAAGGTGGATAAACGACTTAAATATAATTCGCAACACCATAAAAGTACTAGAGGAAAACATCAGTAGGAAAATCTCAGACATTCCACAGAGCAACATCTTCAATGTTATGTCCCCTGGAGCTAGGGACATAGAGGAAAGAATAAACACATGGGACCTTATCAAAATAAAGAGCTTTTGTGGAGCTGAAGAAAACAGTATTAAAATAAAAAGAGAACCAACAGTATGGGAAAACCTATTTGCCAATGATACCTCGCACAAGGGTTTGATCTCCAAAATATATAAAGAACTCATACGACTCCACTCCAGGAAGACAGACAACCCACTTTAAAAATGGGCAAAGGACATGAACAGACACTTTTCGAAAGAGGGCATACAGAGGGCCCAGAGTCATATGAAAAGATGCTCCACATCACTAGCTATCAGAGAGATGCAAATTAAAACCACGATGAGATACCACCTCACACCAGTCAGAATGGCCATCATCAACAAAGCAACAGATAACTGTTGGAGGGGGTGCGGAGAAACGGGAACCTACTGCACTGTTGGTGGGAGTGCAGACTGGTGCAGTCACTGTGGAAAACAGTATGGAACTTCCTCAGAAAAGTAAAAGTGGAACTGCCTTTCGACCCAGCAATTCCACTGCTGGGATTATACCATAAGAACCCTGAAAAACCAATCCCAAAGAACCTCTGCACTCCTATGTTCATAGCAGCACAATTCACAATAGCCAAGTGCTGGATACAACCTAAGTGCCCATTTATAAATGAATGGATCAAGAAACTATGGTATATTTACACAATGGAATTCTATGCAGCAGAGAGGAAGAAGGAGCTTATACCCTTTGCAACAGCATGGATGGAACTGGAGAGCATTATGCTAAGTGAAGTAAGCCAGGCGGTGAGGGACAGATACCATATGATCTCACCTTTAACTGGAACATAATCAACAAAAGCAAAAAGCAAGCAAAACATGACCAGAGACATTGAAATGAAGAACAATCTAACAATAGCTAGGGGGGAGGGGCGGATAATGTAGAGAAGGGTTTTCAGGAACCACTATAGAGGACACAGCGAGAGAACCAAGGGTGGGGAGGGAGGCAGGGAAGGGAGGTGGGGTTGGAGGGGGGAGGGGGAGGGGAGGGGAGAGGATGCAGACTACTGTAATTGAACAATAACAAAGCAAGTATAAAAATAAAAAAGTAAGAAAAAAAAGATTCTCTCTGTATCTTTAACCTTAGACATTTTAATTACGATGTCTCTGTGAGGGGTCTCTTTGCATCCGTCCTGTTTGGGACTCGGTGCTTCCTGCACTTGCGTGTCTATTTCTTTCATCAAAGTTCTTTCATTATCTTCTCGAATCGATTTCCAATGTCTTACTCTTTCTCCTCTGCCTCTGGCACCCCTGTGATGCGAATGTTGGACTTCTTGAAGTTGTCCCAGAAGATACTTATACTATCCTCATTTTTTGGATGCGTTTTCTTCTTTTTATTCTGATTGGTTGGTTTTTGATTCCTTATGTTCCATATCATTGATGTGATTCTCCACTTCATCCAAAATACAGGTAGCCTCCCTGTAACTTGTTACTTCAATGAGGGTGTCCTTCATTTCTGACTGGATCTTTTTTATGATGCTGACGTCCTTACTGAGTTCCATGAGCATCCTTATAACCAGTGTTCTGAACTCTGCATGTGATAGATTGCTTATCTCCATATTGTATAGATCTGTTTCTGGAGTTTTGATCTGTTCTTCCATTTGGGACATGTTTCTTTGTCTCCTCATTTTGGCAGCCTTCCTGTGTGTGTTTCTATGGATTAGGTAGAGCTGCTTGGATTCTGTGCCTTGGTAGTGTGGCTTAATGTAGTGGGTGTCCTGTAGGGTCAATGGCACAGCCTCCCCTACATCCCGAGGTGGGTACTAGAGGTGCACCCTTCAGGTGGACTGAGTGCACCCTCCTCTTGTAGTTGAGCCTTGGTTGCTGTTGGCAGGTGAATGGGAGAGATTTACCAGGCCAGTGAGCTGCAAGGACTGGCTGTGACCACTGACCACCAAACTCTGCCCTCTGCAGAGGACCAGCTGTACAGGGGCCAGGGTGATGGTGCTGGGACGTGGCGTGTAGCTGCCGCTGGGTGTGCAGGCCCTGGAGTTTCCTGGGTGGTGCAGGCCGTGGTCAGCCCTGGGGGCACCTTGGCTGAGCTATGAAGCAATCTGAGTGGCTGCTCCTTGTGCTGGGCTTAGAGATTCCCAGGAGAAGCCAAGCTGTGTCTCTAGTCTGGCTGCTGTTGCAGGCGGGCCTGGGGCTCACTGAGGCCAGCTGTTGCTTGTTTCAGAGGAGTTTGGAAATTGTGAAGCATCAGCCAGACCAGCCATTCCTATGGAAAAGCATCTTGGGTGGGCCCATAAGTCGGGTGGGGAAGATTCTCCAAGGAGGGCCAAACAGTGTTAACCAGGTTGATGGAGTCTTGGGTATGGCACCAGCTTGCCAGCTCTGTAGGGTGAGGGTTCAGAAAAGGGACAATGGCCTCTGCTCACCTTGATGGCAGCCACTTCAATTTCTTCCTGTGTGCCACTGGTGCCTTTCCGGGTGCCACCCCAGTGCTGGAGCTCAGAGGGAGTGAGTCTGAGCAGGGGAGTCCCTGTGTGGGTTCTTCAAGAGGAACTGCTTGGGGCTCCAGCATTTTCTCCCACCGAGTCAATCCCTGCTGGTTTTTGCAGCCAGAAGCTGTGGGGAATTTTCTTCCCGGCACTGGAACCCTGGGCTGTGGGGTCTGCTGTGGGGGTGGGACTCCTCGCTCCTGAGATCTGCCTCCTGAATTTTTATCCACCCCATGTGGGTGTGGGCCAGGACCATTCTGTGTCTGGGTCTCTCCAACCAGTCTGCTGGGATGTGGTTTCTTTCATTCCACAGTTTTCAGACTTCTATTCAGCTCGATTTCTGGTGATTCTGAGTGATGCTTCTCCTCTCTTTTGGTTGTGAATTTGACGTGGTTGTGCAAAAAGGTGAGCATGGCTGCCTGCACTACCATTGGGACTGGAAGTCGAGTATGTACCTCTTTAAATGGATGTCATAGTTTCCCTGTGCGTGACGTCACTCCCAGGTCATAGTGGACAGGTTCTATGGTAAGTGGTGGCCTGTGCTTCAGCATTTCTTCTCTGAACCCCAGGAACCCTGTGGGACACATGATGGTCCATTTGAGGGGGAATGGCTCTACCTTACCCTGAACTCCTGTTGTTTTCAGCTCGTACTGTTTTGGACTTCAGAGGGGACGGAACCACGTGTGATGCCCCAAATGGACCTCAGCCAGAGCAGGGCAACCCAGCCTCCCCCGGGTCCCTGTGACTGGACGCCTGTGGAGATCAGACCGCTGTGGATACAGATTCCTGCCCAGGTCTCCACAGCCCAGTGACGGCTGTTTGTGAGCTTCCCAGCGTCTGGGTCCAGTTTTGCTCTTTCTCTGAGACTCAGAGGTAAGGACATGTTGGAGGGCCTGCAGCCCTGTGGTCCGACCTCCACACACTTTCTCAGTCATGGCACAGAGAGCAGATGATGGGGACACCTAGATTCTTGTTTCCGGCTGGAAATGACTTCTAAGTAAAAAGCAGGTGGTTGCCCCACTCACGTTGCTGGCTTTTCAGAGATGAAGTGTGTTTGCCAATTTTGAATCCAGAGATAAGGCCAAGCATTTATACTCAAAGGACAGCAGTTATTTGTGTGTGTTATTGAGATCTGGATGAAAATCCTGAGTATCTAACCCGGGATTCATCCCAGGTCTTCCTCAGGCTGCAAACAGAACCTCGATCCATCAGAGAAACTTGTAGGACCATCACGTCTGCGGCAACACGTGGCCCAGGTCACAGCACAGCAGGCACATAAGGCACCCCTGTCCCAGAGCCTCTGTGTCTCTGGGCCCGTCTGCCACTGAGCAGCTTCTCAGCTCCCTGCACACCTGGGCTGGAGACCCCAGCACAGCTGAGCAAGGTGCTGCCTCCAGCATCCAGAGGCCCCTGGGTGCTGGGCTCCTTCGTCTTGTGTTGCAGGAGGGGCCGCATTCCACAGATTACTGCTTACCTTGCAGCTGTTCCCTGTGCTGCTCAGTATCACTGGACAACAAATATTTCACTGAGTGAGAAGCCCCCTGAATGTGATTCAGATTGATTCTGAAATTCTGACCCTCAGAGTCTGTCAGGAGGTCCCAGCAGCACTGTGCCCACTCGCTGGTCCAGGCAGAGTCACATCCTCCTCCTCCTGGAAGAGCCGTGCTGTGGATGGAAAAGGCAGTAGGACCTCTGCAGACTAGGTGGGGACACAGGGCTGTAGAGGGTCATGCCCTGAGGTGGGACAGTGAAGGGATGTGCAGGCCTTGCTGGCTGAGTGAAAACAATTTTGGTGACCCTTGGTTCACATGACTGGAAAGGCATTTGCAGATCAGTAGGTGCATGTGGATTTCAGGGGATGCAGGTACCAGGAGATGCCTGAACTGAGGTTACTTAACCAGAGTAACCACATGGCTGCTGCAGCAGTTAGAGTCACGTGTAGTTACAGTTTGCCTCAGTTTACTGTCATTTTCTTAGTTTTATCTCTTCCTCCTCCTTATTCTTCCTGTTCCTCCTCTCCTCCTCCTCCTTTTATTGCCCAAGTCTAATTAGAAGTGGAACGTTGATGTGGTGGGAATCAGCACGGCTGCACCTTCTAAATCCTTGAGTGTAAAGCACACGCCTCTGCCGTCCACCCAGGTGTGTGTCCACCTTCTTACTCAATAGTGTCCTGAACACCCACAGTTGTCACGGCTTCTGATTGGACTTTCCCACCACACAACCCTCACTGCCCAGTGAACAGTTTGGAGAATCTTTCCCCTGTTACGTCTAATTCTCTTATGCATTCTAGATCGAGGAGACAATGACAAGTTGGGTTGGATCACATGTGGACCCACTTCCAAGTGGTCCTGAGCTAAAATTCCATTGGTCAGTTCCCCTAGAAGTTCCTGGTGTTAGTGCAGGGTCACAGTGGCGCTCTGAATTCCTAGTCCAAGTTCAGTTCACAACCACGGTCCTGTAGTCTGTGGATTATCTGTTTGTCTGCTTTCTCTCCAATGCGCAGTTACCCTGGTGAAGGCTCTCATTTTCTTGGACATGAAGGAAGGTGGACAGTGGAAATGTTCTGTTGTCTGTTGGGGTTTTGTCCAGAGGATCACGTCTTTCCTTCACTGAAGAATTAAAACATGTAACTGTCTCAGAACAGGTTATTGGTACAGGCACAGGCTGAGCATCTTTGTGATTCCAGCTACAGCATTGTTCACTTCCCCCGGGATGTTTCTGCTTACACATCACTAGGAATGGGGGGGACTTGCTGTCTTTACTTCCAGGATCCCAGGTTGATCAGCCAAGCCCGCAGCTCCATACCTGGCAGACTCATTTGATGATACTTTGATTTGCTGTCTTTTCGGTGATCAGATCTACCGAGTGTTAAGTGATAAGACAAGGCCATTTTCCCCCTGCTACCATGGGAGGCACTTTATCTGCAGATGATGATTGGCTTTAATTGGACTTATTAGGGTGACACTGGTTAGCAAAATGCTACAGGGTTTTGGTGGAGAATTATTTTTTGTCTGAATTTTCATTTTATAGCTTTTTTTAGTCTTTTTGATTATTTATTTCCAACATTACTTTATTAATAGATTTCTTTTTGTTTTTTAAATTACTTTTTTTTATTTTATTTTACTTTTGTTCAATTACAGTTATTTGCATCCTCTCCCCTCCCGTCCTCCCTTCCCCTCCCGCCCCCCTCCCCATCGCCAGCCTCCCTCCTCCCCCTTAGTTCTGTCCATTTGTCCTCTACAGTGGTTTCTGAAAACCGTTCTCCCCATTGTCCCCTCCCCACTCTGTTTTTTAAATTACTTTATTGTTGTTCAGTTACAGTTGTCTGCATTTTATTCCCACCCCATCCAAACACACCTCCTTCCCTTGCTTCCACCCTCCCCGTTAGTTTTGTCTGTGTGTCCTTTACAGTGGTTTTTCAAAACCCATCTCCCCATAGTCCCCCCCTCCCCTCTGGCTATTGTTAGATTGTTCTTTATTTAAAAAATTCTTTAATTACTTTATTGTTGTTCAATTACAGTTGTCTGCATCCTCTCCCCTCTCCTCCCCCAACCCCCTCCAACCCCACGTCCCTCCCCTGCCTCCACCCTCCCCCTTGGTTGTGTCCATGTGTCCTCTGTAGTGGTTCTTGAAAACCCTTCTCCCCACAGTCCCCTCCCCCCTCCCTGCTTGCTTTTGTTAGATTGTTCTTATTTCAATGTCTCTGGTTATGTATTTTTTAAAAAAATTTTTAACTTATTTTTAGAGAGAGCGGAAGGGAGGGAGAAAGAGAGGGAGAGAAACAGCAATGTATGGTTGCCTCTCACATGGCCCTCACTGGGGACCTGGCCTGCAACCCAGGCATGTGCCCTGACTGGGAGTTGAACCGGGACCCCTTGGTTCCCAGCCCGCACTCAATACACTGAGCCACACCAGCCAGGGCTTCAATGTCTCTGGTTATATTTTGTTTGCTGTCTTCTTCTGTTGATTATGTTCGAGTTAAAGGTGAGATCATATGGTATTTGTCCCTCACACCTGGCTTACTTCACTTAGCATAATGCTCTCCAGTTCCATCCATGCTATTGCAAAGGGTATAAGCTCCTTCTTTCTCTCTGCTGCGTAGAATTCCATTGTGTAAATTTACCATAGTTTCTTGATCCACTCATTTCTGAAGGGCACTTGGGTTGCTTCCAGCACTTGGCTATTGTGAATTGTGCTGCTATGGACATTGGGGTGCATAGCTTCTTTGGGATTGGAGTTTCAGGGCTCTTAGGGTAAAATCGCAGCAGTGGAATTTACTGTGGGTTTACCCAGTTAAGTCTTTTTCACCGTTTATCAACCTACACCCTCTTCTCTCTCCTCCTCCCCGTTCCGCCACAAACACTAAAGTGTTTGCCGTGTCTGTGAATTTATCTATCATACTTTTTGCTCAATCTCATACCCCTCCCCACGCCATCCAGCCAGCCCTTCCCCACAGCTGTGAACCCGCTCTCTACCTGTCATATCAGACTTTATTATTGACAGGCTTCAGTTTCCCTTGTCAGGTGTGGCCTTGAGAGAAGAGTGAACAAGGAGACCCTCAAATATTTTGTTTTTTCTCAAAAATGTATTTATCAATGTTACGTGTAATGTATATCATTTGGATACTCCCAGATTGCAAAACAGGGCTTAACAGACAAAACCACTCCATCACTCCTGTCCCCCTAAGCTCTTGGATTCCCTTCTCCACCTCAAAGGAGGGGCTGTAGCTTTTCCATGTTACAGTTTCTGGGCTGTCACTGAACGCTTTCTTGAGTATGTTTGCCAACTTGACTCAAAAGATAAGGCCACCTGGTTTTACTCAAGTGGACAGCAGTTATTTCTGTGTGATACTGAGATCTGGGTGAAAATCCTGGGTATTTACCCCCTGGTCTTCCTCAGTCTCTAAACAGAATCTCTACCACCAGAGAAACTTGTAGGACCATCACGTCCGTGGCAACACGTGGCCCAGGTCACAGGGCAGCTGGCACAGCAGGCACCCCCTGTCCCAGAGCCTCTGTGTCTCTGGGCCCGTCTGCCACTGAGCAGCTTCTCAGCTCCCTGCACACCTGGGCTGGAGGCTCCGGCGCAGCTGAGCAATGGGCTGTCTGCAGCATCCAGAGGCCCCTGGGCGCTAGGCTCCT
>PVJI01034224.1:0-10627 GCA_004026765.1 Micronycteris hirsuta | reverse complement strand
TGTTGATATTCCTCCATACCTCATATAACTCCCTTTAACATTTCATACAATAAAGGCTGGGTGGTGATGAACTTCTTGAACTTGACCTTATCTGAGAAGCACTTAATCTGCCCTTCCATTCTAAATGAAATCTTTGCTGGATAGAGTATTCTTGGATGTAGGTCCTTGCCTTTCATGACTTGGAATACCTCTGTCCAGCCCCTTCTTGCCTGCAAGGTCCCCTTTGAGAAATCAGCTGACAGTCTTATGGGGATTCCTTTGTAGGTAACTGTCCCCTTTTCTCTTGCTGCTTCTACGATCCTTTCCTTATTTTTGATCTTGGGTAATGTAATTATGATGTGTCTTGGTGTGTTCCTCTTTGGGTCCAACTTCTTTGGGACTCTCTGAGCTTCCTGGACTTCCCGAAAGTCTATTTCCTTCACCAGCTTCGGGAAATTCTCCATCATTATGTGTTCAAATAAGTTTTCAATTCCTAGGATTTCTTCTTCTCCTTCTGGCAGCTCTATGATCCTTATGTTGGGCCGTTTACAGATGTCCTGGAGGTTTCTGAGCCCCTCCTCCATTTTTTGAATTCTTGTTTCTTCATTCTTTTCTGGTTGGATGTTTTTTTCTTTCTGCTGATCCACTCTGTTAATTTGAGTCCCAGTTTCATTCTTATCTCTATTGGTTCCCTGCAGATCTCTCCTCATTTGTTCCAGCAATTTCGATAATTTTTCGTCGAATTCTGAAAGTGTCCTTATTACAAGGGTTTTAAACTGTGTATCTGATAGGTTGGCTATCTCTTGGTCGGTTAGCTCTGGAGCTTTAATCTGTTCCTTTCTTTGGGCCATTTTTTTTTTCCCCTCGGTGAGCCTGTTACTGTATGGAGGGCGGAGTCTTGGGGATCCCCTGTGTAGGGAAGCTCCCAGTAGTTGTGCTGTGACGTAGCTTGTGGGGGCGGGACCTGAGCGCACAATGGCGCCTTCTCCGCTCTCCGCGCCCACACCGCCTCCTGCAAGCAATTTGGGCCCCTCTGCACCGGCTCCGGGGGTCGCTCCGGGGTCGGTGGACGGGCTGCACAGCTCCGATCCCCCGTGGGTCTCCCCAGCGAACTCTCCTGTGAGGCCGGGAGTTCCTCCTGCCGCCGACTCCACCCCCACAGGTGCTCTCAATCTGCGCCGATGGGTTGCGCCCTGCCGTCTGCAGACCTGCCCCGTCCACCAGTCTCAGCCCCGCTGGGTCCGGATGAGCAGGCCGTGCTTAGGTCAGGCACCCCCGTCTCGGTGTGCTGCAGCCGTGTGGGAACTGCCCCTCCAATCGCGGTCCCGCGGTCTGCTCACCAGCTCGCCTCGGGGTCGCTGAGCACTCTCCCTCCGTCCTGCTCCTCCCAGCTCACCAGACTGGATGAATGTATCTTCTTTAAATCCCTGGTTGTCGGACTTCCTCTCAATACGATTTTCTGTCAGATCTGGCTGTTTTTGGTTGTATAAATTTCTGATTTTTTCCCTTGTTTGGTTGTGCAAGGTGGCACGGCGCATTCACCTATGCTGCCATCTTAGGAAGTCCTGAGAACACACTTTGAATCAAATAGGAAAACCTCTTTACCTTCATGGATGTTACATGCACTGAGTTTCTAGTTTTTAACTTATTAAATTTAGCAATCCCTGATTAATCACTTAGGCAGCAATATTTTATTAAATATGTTGTTCGGTGTACTTTCTTTAAAAGTTATGTAAAATATTAGTAATTTCATGAAAGAGCAGCAAAAATCACCTACAACTTAAGATGGAGGAAAAAAGGTAAAAGCGTGTCTGTATAATATTTTCATTTAATTACAAATATGAAGAAATGGGTTAACTTTGAGCATGAGTGACAGAAGAACTCATAACAATGAGCATTCTAATAGGAATTAGACCCACAAATGGCATTTCTAAAGAAACTATTAAAGCATTTCTTCCATTGGGAAAGGCTCTTTTAAAAATAGGTACAGAAGCTTGGCTGGTGTGGCTCAGTGGATTGAGTGCGGGCTGGGAACTAGAGGGTCCCGGTTCGATACCCAGTCGGGGCACATGCCTGGATTGCGGGCCGGGTCCCCCTTGAGGGCCATGTGAGAGGCAACCATACATTGTTCTTTCTCCCTCCCTTCTCCTCTCTCTGAAAATGGATAAATAAAATCTTTAAAAAAAAAATAGGTACAGAAAACTTATGTATGGGGAACATCAGATCCCCAGTAAAAGATTCTAATACCTTTCCCTCCAATTCTATTTAAATATTTTTACAAATGAAATAAGAAAGGCTTTTGTGAGATATTACTTCTTACTGGCTTTAGTGGGAAGTTAATATTATAAGACAATTTATGCATGTCCCTGCACATTTAGTGTAGATTCATATTACTAAAGCTACAATTGTTCGTGATTTAAGTTGAGGTAAATTACTAAAATTTTTCTAAAGCTTTATTTGGTGAAAAATTTAAGCCCCATATTACTGTATTTAAGAAATGATAATTATAGTCTTACCATTGCAGGAGAAATTATGGGCTTCTCCTCTCCATTTATCAAATTAGTAAATATGAAGCATTTCATAAGTAAGGGGCTTTCTTTAAAGTTAAATCTCCTCTTCAAGATCATTATGCTTGCCAGGAGGTGGCACTAATGTACTTTATTCTATAGTCGGGAAAGCAAATCTCTCAGCCAAAGGTTACCTCAGCGATGCATTATGTAATACTGTGTGAGTAGATTTTTTGTTTCATTCTACTGCATACCCATTAATTATTTATTTTGCATGTTAACATAATTAGTTATCTTGCCATGTCTGTATTAAATGTCCAATTTATTCTATGTCAGGAATATAGTATATTCTTTAACTAAATCACCTGTTTTATCTTGAAATTTAAAAAAATGGTCTACCCTTAAAAAGAAAAATATTTATGTATTGAAAATCCAGCAGTTGTTGAGTTAATAAATAATAATAAGCAGTAAAGATGCCAATGGAGATCAAACTCAATAAACTTTAGGTGGTGCTAATATAAAAGCCACTGTGAATATTAATTTCTTCCATCATTTGTATTTATTGTAGTGTTAGTAGATGCATCTTACCTTATGAAGAGATTTTGACTTTCAACATCCAAAAAGTTATGAAAGGATCTCATTCAAGGATTCAATATGTAATTAATTTTTACTTTAATGTGTTTTAAAATTTTATTCTTGTGTGTTGTGGGAATTTATAGACTGTATTTTTTCCATGTCTAGTGTGTACCCATGTTTTTGGCCAAAACTTTCAGGAAATAAATCTTTTGTTTTAATTTTTTAATTCAATTACTTATTTATTTATATTTAGATACTTGTTTTTTATATTATAAAATAATTTTATCATTTATTTTTTAACATATTGTGGTACAAGAAATTTTATGTAACAAATAAATACAAAACACAAGAACAGATACAAGGAATTTTAGGCACTACCCATGTATAATGTATAACCTTATTTTCTCAAAACTTTGGGCAACAAAGTGCACATTATACATGGCAAAATATGATAGATATTTGCTTTCTAAATGAAAATTTAAAAGTAGATGCTTATTTTGGAACGTAACTCAACTATTAACATGTTATATGCTCTGTGTCAGACATGCCAACTGCTGACGATAAGAAGATAAAAAAGTTTAATATCCCTGCCCTCAAGTAGCTCACAGTATTATATGTTATGCAGTTATCCATATACCTTAAGTTATTTTTATATTTTTGATGCTTTAGTGTTGCCAGATTGGATTAAAGGGCTTGTGATACTTTTTAGAATTAATTAAAATTAGAAATCTGGAGGATGCTGACATAATTTTTTCCATCTTCATTTGAGAGTATATTCATTATTTTTGGAGAGGGGAATGGAGGGAGGGTGAGAGAGAGAGAGAGAGAGAGAGATCAAGGTGAGAAACATCGATCGGTTGCCTCCTGTACACATCCCAACGGGGGACTGAACCCTCAACCCAGGCATGTGTCCTGACAGGGAATGGAACCCTCCTCCTTTCACTTTACTGGACGACACTGCAACCAACTGAGCCACACTGGCTAATGCTGCTTATATAATTTTTGATGCCTCCTAAAATAGTTAATTTTATGTACATAAGTCTCCTTTTAACTCATGGTTCAATATTATGCCTTTCATGTAGTATCCACAATTGCTGCCCCCAAGTTTCTTGTTCAGTAACAGTCAAAAACAAAGTGTTTTGAGCTTTGGAAGGAAGCTTGGTAATATCGGTAAGAATAACTTTTTAAGTAATATCAAGGGGTTATCTGAGGAGATTCTTTTTCACGCATGAAAAAGCGTAGCCCTGGGCTTTACATGCGTGATAAAAAGAGCACAGACTCTGCATGTAAGATGGCCCAAGTCGGTATGCGTGAATTCATGTTTGTGGAAAAAGAATTTCCTGAAAGGGAATTTGGCTAACATATTTCTTAAAATATGTTAAGATCCTTCTCCCTCCCTGGATCAAAAGACTTATGCTAATGCATGTATGGGACCAAAATATTTATAGATAAACACAAGATCCTTGCCCTTACGTTTATGTATCTCCCATTGAATGTACCGCCCTGGTCCTATCTACCACCGGACATGAATATACAATCTATGCATAGGTTAATGAAGACCAATCTGATGCTCTGTGCCCCAAATCTTCAATAAAAACCCCTGGACCCGAGGCTCGGGGCTCTCTCCCAAATGATGAGGGAGAAGTCGTGTGGTCCCGGATCCCTTTTCCTGCGTTTTTTAATTAATTAATTAATTAAATTTTATTTTTAGAGAGAAGAGAAGGGAGGGAGAAAGAGCAATGTGTGGTTGCCTCTCACATGGCCCCCACTGGGGACCTGGCCCGCAACCCAGGCATGTGCCCCGCCCCAACTGGGAACCAAACTGGGACCCTCTGGTTCCCAGCTTGTGCTCAATCCACTGAGCTACACCAACCGGGCACCTCCTGCATATTTTTGAATAAGAATTATTTATAAATACATTCGGTCACGGTCACCACGGATTCTGCATAGCCACGAATCCGCAACAGCTATCAAATTACATTGCTGTACCTAATCTTAATGGGAATTGTTCTCTGTTGTTATAATCCAGAAAAAATACACTGCATAGTGTTTAGACTGTTAATGTCCATTAAGTAAATACTTAAATAACAAGCAAGGAAATTCAATAACAGAGACAATAACAGAGAAAAGCAAGGACAATAATAGAGAAAAAAGCTTGAAAACTATGTTTTTAAAAGTTCAAATTATGAAATTGTAGCCCACACAATAAGTCGAATTTATGTCTATAGAAATTACAAGATTGTGATTGTTTGGGGTTTTATTCTGCTGTAGTAACAGAATAACATTGAGGATAGCATGAGCTGTTGAGTCAGATTATTTTGTGTTCGAGCTTTTGAAAAATGACTAATAAGTATACTGTAGTTAGTATTGTGCAAAATCCCCATGTTGCAGTTGTAAATAGATGAGCTGTTAAACTAAACAGTATTTAATAGTCACAATGATTTTAAGTGAGGCAAATAAGGGAAATACTGTTTTCATGTCATTGTTTTCAGATAGATGTGCCTACCTGCAGATGGGTGATTTTCTAGCAAATGGACGCTTTTCTAGCATTCTTTTTCTTTAATATTACTTTATTGTTGTTCAATTACAGTTGTCTGCATCCTCTCCCCTCACCTCCCTCCACTCCCTCCAACCCCACCTCCCTCCTCTGCCTCAGCATTCTAAGAAAGAAGTTGATACATATTCTAGAACACACAAAAATTTGTTTCAAATTTATTGATGAGAAACATATTTTGCATTGTTATGATCAAATAATTTCCAATACATTCTTAGTAGCAGAAACTTTTTACTAAATAAAATCGTAAATATATGGTAACTATGTAAATTATGTGAGAAGTTCTTTCTTCTGGGTGAAGAGGTGTTGAGTATCTTGAGCTCCACCCTCAATTAGTTTCTTTTAGACTCTGAATCACAGAAACCAAACCCCACAGTAACTGAATCAAAAGGCTATAAATTTCCCAGTTTGGAAGATAGTAATTTTTCCCCAAAGCTTATAAAAGCAACCTTTAATAAGGTATAATTTCCTTCTCCTCCAGTAAGAAGAAAATTAAAGCATAAAGTCCCCACCTTCTCCTTACTTGCATTAGGATTTTATTTAAACTGTGGTAAGAACACGTAACTTGAGGTCTATATTTTTCACATGGGTACTAATTGTTCCTCCACCATTTGTTGAGGAGACTATCCTTTCTTCACTGAATTACCTTTGCGTCTTTGTCATAAGTCAAATGCCTATATATGTATGGGTCTCTGCCTGGAATTTATTGTTGATCTAATTGCCTATCTCTATGTCAATATCATACTGTGTTAATTACTATAGCTTTATAATAAGTCTTGAAATCTCAGTTGTTTTGGGTATGGAAGTTCTTCACATTTTTATATCATTTTAGAATCAGCTTCTCAATTTCTAAAACAAAAAAAGCAAACAAAAAATACTGCATTGTATCTTTAATTGTATTGCAATGATGTTGTAAATAAATATGTTATATTTTCATTAAACTGAAAAGCCTTTCTAATTTCTCATTATATTTCATCTTTGGCATATCTGTTATTTAGAGGTGTGTTATTTAGTTTCCAAATGTGTGGGGGTATTCGGGATATTTTTCTATACTCTTTCTATTATAATTCCATTGTGTTCAGGTGATACACATTGTTTGACTTGAATGCTTTTTAATTTTTGCGACTTGTTTTATGGATGAGAATATGTTTCCATGTACACTTACATAGAATGTGTATTCTGCTGCTGTTGGGTGAAATGTATTATAAACATGAATTAGGTGAACATGATTGTCTACACTGTCCAAGTCTTCTATATACTTCTACATGTACTAATTATTGAAATATATGACTCTTGGTGAATTTGTCTTTTTCTTTTTGAAGGTCTATCAGTTTTTGTTTCATGTATTTTGAAGCTCTGCTCCTAGGAACATACACATCTTTAGGATTGTTATGTCACTTGAATAACTTGCTTGTCATTATGAAACAAGTTTTTTAATATTTGTGTTATAAAATCAAAGTTGTCTAATACTAATGTAGCCACACTAGATTTAAAAAACCATTGCTAATATGTCTTTTTCTATCCTTTTACTTTTAACCTCTTTTAACTTTTTATTCAAATTCGTTTTTTTCTAAAACAGCATATAGTCTGCTTTTAATTTTTGTCCAATATGACAATTTCATTTTAATTGGGTGTTTAGAGCATTTAAATTTAATGTGATAGTAGATACAGGCAGTTTCATTAAGGGATATATCATGTTGCATGCTCAGATCTTTGGGGTTCCTTCCTTCTGTCCTTTTTTTTTTTTAATGCTGGATGTGGTTGTTATGTCACCTAGATGCATAATTTCCCTGTCCCAGTTTATAGGTTGGGTGATAATATGTTTCATCATCCAAACCAGCACAATTTTTTACAGTGAAAGTTGTGCATATTTCTTAGGATAAGTGGTATAACCTGGGAAAATCGTAAGCAAACCAGGTCATGCACTCATCCTATTTATAAATTTCCTTTTACTATTTGTTTGGGAATCTATTTAAGCTGACTTTTTGAGTAAACTTAAGACTGGAGAAGGCAAGCCTGGTCATCATATTCTTAGCATCTATCTCCTGAAACTATTGTCAATATTAGATTATATGGAATAATCCAGAGAGCAAGATTATCACCTGCAATTTAGCACTACATGTTAGGCATGATTCACTGAATAATGTACAAGAAGATATAGGGAAATCCAAGATGGCGGAGGAGTGAGTGGAAGTTACACTAACTTCTGCCCAGGACCAATCTTGAATTACAATTAAATTATGGAGAAATAATCTGGAACAAACAACTAAACAATAGTGAGAGAGAAGTCCAAAAACCGCAGACAGACAGAAGAAACAGCTTGAGCATAACCTGTCTGGTAGGGAGCACAGTAGAGACGCAAAGGGCTGGCTGGGTACCCACAGGTTGCAGCTGAAGTGTGTGAGGGATATTTAAGTGGCCAGTTGCATTCCCTGGAGAATTGTGGGATCTAAACCCTAAGTTGGGATCCCCAGCCTAGAGCACCAAAGCCAGAAAAGTACACAGATAACATCCAGCTGTGAAAACTGGCAGGTTGCTCTCTGCCAGAGATGGATGGCTGGAGACACAAAGAGCTGTTTAAAGGGATAACACATAAATTTTCATTTTCAGCCACTTACCCTGGGCTCCAGCAAAGGGACATGGGGAAGAATGGACTAGAGAATCTTGAGAGAAACTAAGGATGGAGACTTTGGGGAGAGAACTAAGAGAACAGCAGCAGGGATCTCAGTGCTGAGTCATCCCCCAGTACCACAGCAGATATCTTGCTCAGGCAGACCACCCCCTCCTAGTGGAAGCTGCCTGAGGGGAAATAGCCCCGACCCCAGGAGGGACTTTATCTCACCTGTGGTACTTAAGCCTGACTGCTGAGTGTGGAGTGACTAGACTAACAACGGAAGGAATCAGCACAGAAGGTAAGTCACTGTTAGTCTCCAACAGGCTGCCTAAGTGCAGATGGAGTCAACATCTGACATCACCAGAGGCTGATCCACAAAGAAAATACAGTGGTAAATACTAGATGGTATGAAGATAAAATCCACTGTGGTCTTCTCCATGATTTGTGATATTTCCTTTCCTGCATAGCTTTTCAACATTCATTTCTTGTCCTTCAAGTTTGCGCATATTAAGTTACTAGATTTTATATTATAGTTTATTTCAATTCACATATTCCCCCCTCCCTTCTATTACCCCATTTTACCTTCTTCTTTCCTCTTATTATTTTCATTTAAAATTTTGTTTTCTCTCTTGCTACAACTTGTTTCCATTTCCCACCTGTCCAGCTGTCCATTCCCTACCTATTTCTCCCCTGTCCAGCTTCTCAAAACCAATTTTCTTGTCAGTGGTCATATTTATTCTTTCCCCACCTCTTAAAATATCCGTATTCTCTCTCCACTTTTAGCAATATTTACTCATTGGTTGTGTATAGGGTAGTTGTTGCATTTTCTCAATTTCATCTATAGATCTTCACTATTTTTGTACTTCAAATCTCAAATTATACTATTCCTCTCTCCTACATTTTTGTCTCAAATTTTAATTTTTCCCCATCTTAGCCTGATTTTTTCTTTCATCCTGCCCTTTTTAGTATTTTTTCTTTTCATCTCAAATTTTAATTTTTTCCTGTCTTCGCTTGGTTTTTGTACTATGTGCTCTCCCTCTATATCTCAAAATCACTTCCCTTACCTCTAGATATCTCTTAAGCTTTTCTTTCATTTTTCCCTCTTATTCCCATCCCACCTGTATTAATTTCAGCTTATTTGTTGTTGATAGTGCTGTGGTGGATCTTTTTCTCCAATTTTCTTTCTATTTTTTATTATTTATTTACCTTTTTTACTTTTTCTTTCTTTCACTTTATTTTATTTTTTTATTTTAAAGATTTTATTTATTTATTTTTATAGAGGGGAAGGCAGGGAGAAAGAGAGAGAAAAATATCAATGTGTGGTTGCCTCTTCACATGGCCCCCACTGGGAACCTGGCCTGCAACCCAGGCATGTACCCTGACTGGGAACTGAACCAGTGACCCTTTGGTTTGCAGCCCGCACTCAGTCCACTGAGCTACACCAGCCAGGGCTATTTTATTTTTTTAAAATTTCTCTTTAAACCTAACACTATATGCTTCCTTTCTATTCATCCTTTCTACCTTTTCAGTTCTCCTTTTTATTTAGGATGTAAATTTTACTTTCTCTCTTTGAATTGCTCTGATTCCCTACTGTTATTAGCGCTCCCCCATCTACCCTCTCAAGTTCATTTTTCTTTCAGTAGATCATCTTGTATTCACTCTCCTTTCTTATAATAGTCTTTCTTTCTCCTTTCTTAGTCTCTTTACACCCTTATTAATACAGATACATTTGCTGTTGATAGTGGGATTGGACATGGGAGTTATTTTGTGAGTGTGGGATTGTTCATTGGGCTTTGTGGTTTTGCTCTGGTAGGACCTGCACAACAGCATAAAGGCATGGTAGGCGCAGTGACCCTCAGTCAACCAGCTGCAAGTAAGGACCCAACAAAGAATGACCCAACAACAATCAAAACTCAATTACATCCTGAGAGCCAACATAAATGGCATAAAGGATATCCCAAGAGCATCAAGTTCAGGAGATCAAGGAAACTACACCACTGACTCACACAGGTCTCCCATAAAAGTTCACACCACAAAGTGAGGGAATCAAAGCATATCAATTTAAGAAGCAGAAGCAAATAAGAAGAATTTTCCCTAAAACAGGGAGACAAAGAAACAACCACAACTCTAAAGGAAAGGAAGAATCACCAGAAAGAGTGCTGAATGAAATTGAGACAAGTAAACTATCAGATACTGAGTTTAAAACAATGATTATAAGAAAGCTTAATGAGCTCAGTAAAAATTACAAAAAAAAAAAAAAAACTACAGGGAAGCTATAAGGAACTTACTGAGAACTACAACAGCATGAAAAAGGACATAGAAACTATCATGACGAGCCAGGATGGAATGAAAAATACAATTTCTGAATTGAAGAACACAGCAGCAGAAGAAATCAAA
>PVJI01034223.1:0-10628 GCA_004026765.1 Micronycteris hirsuta | reverse complement strand
CCTCGGCACCACCTAATCGAGACGACCTCCCCTCAGGGTCCTCGCCTGGACCCCATGCCCACAGGCCCTTCTTCCAAGTGAGGCCCCGCTCTGAGCTCCAGGCGGACGTATCTTCGAGGGGCACCGTCCAGCCCCGCAACCCCGGTCTACCCCGCCCTTCTCAGGGAGACTGCCCGGCAGCCCTGCCGTTCCCAGGAGTCGTTTCCAGTTACCGGTTCCGTCGCCCCCCACCGCTCCCCTGCCCCTTCGGTTGCCACCACCCTTCCCTTCCCGCACCACCCTGCCGACCTCGCCCACCCCACGCCCGCCCGGAAGCTCTGGTCGGGATCAGCGGCGTCTGGCTGCACCAGGAGCCGCCCTGTGCCCCTGTCTCCAGCCAGGCTGCCTCCGCCGTCTGCGGGTCCCAGGCCCTGCCCAACGGCCATCGAGGACCTGCGCCACCCCGAGTCCTCCGTCCCCTCATCCAGGTCCTCTTCCAGCTTCAGAATTTGCTCAGCGACGGTTCGGCTCAAGTTCAAGTTTAAGCCACGCTGGACGGGCCTGCTGTGAGCCTGGCCACCACCCGGAAAGGCGGTGCCCACCGCGGGGTGAGGTCCTGCGTTCCCAACGCACCCCTGACCTTCAGCCCAGTCGGTCCCTGCCTGCCGAGAGCGCCGCGCTCCCCAGCGGGGTAGGGTCAGGCTGGGAGGGAGTGGGCGCGTTTCTGGCCAAGGCCAGACCAGGCGCGGGGGGGCCCAGCGCGCGGGAACGTCGCTTCAGCCACCGTGAAGAGAACCGGCTCCACGTCGCGGGACTGCTGGCCCGCACCTCCGCGCGGCGGCTCGCAGGCCCGAACGCCACCCGCGTGGTTCTCCGCCGCGCTCACTCCAGCCCTCGAAAGGAGCGGCTGCTTCCCGCACAGGAAGGCTGCACCTCCATAGGTGAGCCGGCACCTTAAAAGCTTTCGAAGGAGTGCCATTCCCCATAAATCTCGCTTTCCCAGAAAAGAAAGCCTTCCAGCTGCACCGCCGACCCCCAGCGGGCACGTCCTGGTGGAAGCGGGGGTAGGCTGGCCGGGGGCGGCCGCGGTGGGGCCGGGCCACCGGCAGGGGCTCCACTGGCTTCCCACGCTGTTTCTGTGCGGAAGGAAGTGCCCAGACAGGACTAGATGCCCACCCCCCCGTTTCTGTGTCCCCGAACGACCAGGGAGCCAGCCGACATGCACCTCCCCCTGCCTGGGCCGACCCCGGCGCCTGAGCCCATGAGGCCACAGCTCGCGGCCGCAGCCCTGCTCAGGGCTCCAGACAGTTAATCTACACCGGGAGGCAGGTATTAGGATAACTTCCTTGTAAAAAAATGCACAGAGAGGCCAAGTGACTTGTCCTGCGCAGCACAGCAAGTACGTGTGGAGGCAGGGGTTATGTTCCAACCCTGGCTCCGAAGTCCGTTCCGTTTCTGCTCTGCCCTGAGGGGTGGGCTGCGCCGCACGGCGTCCCGGTTGCGATCAGGTGGCACAGATGGCGGTGGGCCTGTAGGACCATCACGGAACCGAAAAGCTCCTCGTCTAGTGACGTCATGCCCGTCACCGGTACCGAGGCCCGTCCACGGTGCGTCATCTGCTTACAACTGAACAGACGATAAGAACGAAGGGGACCCACACGGATGTATTTCTGAAGAGAAGGCCACCCCCCCGGGAAAGCCCAGCTGGGCCCCCAGTGCAGACACTGTCCTCGGGGGAGATGTCCCCAGAGTCCTCCCCGGGGGACCTGAGGTGGGGGCCAGGGGAACTGAAGACCCGGCCCCGTGCGGTCCCTGCCGGTGTGCGCGTTTGGCACCACACAGATTCCAAAAGTGGGGTTCGCAGGTGGTGCCAGGACCCACGGCATCAGCCGGACCGCAGCCCAGCCAGGGTCATGGCTGTGGGCCGAGGCCAGCGGGACCAAGAGAACCAGGTGGGTCCCCTCCCCCCACCCCATGCAGGGCAGGGCCCACCCCAGCCTGGGGCCTGGAGACGGGAAGGAGGGTTCCCGAACTGACAGCTTCAACGCTGGGTCCCGCCTCTGTGACCAGGCTGCACGGAGCCTGGATCCTGAAAACGAGTTTGGTACAGAAAAGTAGTAATGACCTCTGGAACTCTGTATGAAAACGGGCTCTCCGGGCAGAAAGCGCGGCGCGGCCCAGCGCGGGGCTCAGTGCGCTTCTCACCCACGGCAGCCGCCCAATAAAATCGCTCCTTCCCTCCGCGTGTGTGGCCCGGCTCCCCGCACAGGAAACCATCTTCCTGCCAACACGGGCTCACCCGCTGGCAGGGCGCCCGCCCCCCAACCCCCCCTCCCCCACCCCGGCCCCCAGCCCACGCCGCCCAGGGCAGCCCGGCCTCGCTGAGGACAGCTTCCCACAGAACACGCAGATTCTTGTCGCCCGGAGAGACCAGGGGCTGACCCAGCACGCGTGGCCTGTCCCTCAGAGACAGGGCGCCCCCGGGCCCGCACAGCGCCGCCGGGGCTGGGCCCGGGACCATGTGGGATGAAGCCGCCCGGAAGGCTCCGCACTGGGCGCAGCGGGGGACCACCGCCCGGAGTTTGCTCCTGTAACCCGTGGGACTGGTAAACGCACGTCCCTCCTCCCTCCTCTGCGGGTCAGCTCTGAAAACCTCAGCGATCCCTTCACCGTCCTCAGGAAGCTGCAGGACCCCTCGGGGGCCAGTTCGCCGGGCTCTCGGTCCGCTCAGCCTGCCCTAATCTCGTCACAGCCGGCAACATACCCGAAATTTGTGTGCCTGCTGTCTCACCGCCCGGGATCCGGGCTGAGCGGGGCCGGTCCCCTCTGAGGCCTCCCTCCTTGCCGTGTGGATGGCCACCTGCTCCCTGTGTCCCCCATGGTCGTCCCTCATGTCTGTCTGTCTGTATCCTAATCATCTCTCCTTGTAAGGACCCCAGTCCTATGGGAGGAGGGCCCACCCGCACGACCTCAGCTGCACTTGACCTCTGTGAGGACCCTGTCTCCAATACAGCCACACTCCGAGGTCCTGGGGTGTCGACTAGCACAGGACAGTTCGGGAGGACACCCTCAGCCAGCCAGGGGACACCCTGGACAGACGTCTGTCTCCACGGGAATAGAACAGGATGGTAGGCCAGCCCTAATCAGAACCCACGGGCCTCCTGGTACCCAGAGGGCCAGGCCCGGCCCGCTGTCTCCGCAGGGCTCGTCCAGGAGGAGGGGCCGCCCTGCACACAGATTCCAGGCCACGCGGCGGAGGGTGGGCTTGAGCAGGCGGAGGCTGGGACCGGATGGAGGGGGGGAGGGGGGGGGTGGCGTTCAGAGGCTGCAGCCGCCGTCCGGCAACAAGTTGTGAGGACACAAGCGGAGGCGTGGGCCGCGGGGTGCACGGCGACCAGGGAATCCCACGCACGTGCCTGTGGACGGGAAGAGATCTGGCTGCACGAGGAGACACACGCATCATGACTTAGGACTGGGGACAAGGGACGGGGACACCGCCCCTGACAAGCGCGGGAGGAGCGCAGCTCTGGGGCCCCCGAAAACGCGTCCCTGTCTAGACTCCGTAACTGCCGAGGTGTTTTATTTCCTGGAGCAGGGAGATCAAAGGACATTGCTTTAAGACGCAGAGCTGCTATTTCCATTTCTCCGGGGAGAGTGGGAGGCCTCGGCCAGTATTGTTGGCGAGGCGGGGGTGGGGAGTGAGCGGCGGCTCCCCCCGCAGGGCGGGGCCTGTCACAGACCCCGGTACTCCTGTGTCACCGTCACAGGAAGGGCGAGCACACACACCTTGCCCTCAACTCTGCGCCAACCACAGATAAAGACGGGACCGCCTCTGCAGAAGGGGGCGGGGAGGTGCCGTCAGTAACCACCCCCTCTGTCCAGCAGACCCCCGGGCTCTCCGAGCCTACACGAAATGTCTGCCTTTGCTGCTTCTGGAGCGCAGAAGGCAGTTCCTCCACCTGCCTGAGCTGGGGATCCCCAGGCCCTCACGTTGCTCGGCCCACACTCCCTGCTGCCTCCCCTTCCTCCCGAGAGTGGGGAGGCCGCACGGCCACAGCGTCCCAGAGGAGAGAGGGGCACTCACCATCACCCCCTGACCCCGTCCCCGCCCTCGCTAAGTGGGGCCAGCATTCTCAGGGTCAGTGTGTGCAGGGGGACCCGAGGCTACCCATATGTGCCAGAGTTTCCCAGGGTTCACGGGTCTCCCTTCCTGGACCCGGGTCTTCATCTCACCCCTGAGGGGTTCATCGTTTGCACGAAGGCCCGAGTTTTCCAGCATTTGGAGCAGGAGAATCATGTGGAAATGAAAATGTTTTGCGTGTCGGTCCTGGGTCATCACGGCCTCCCAGCTAGTGGCTGCGCAGCAAACTGGGGCACATGCCCCATCACAGTTGCCTTGCTCTTCTGGCCCTGGGGGACCAGCAGCCCCTCCCACCCCTGGGTGGCCCAGCAGCTCAGCAGGGCTCAGCCTGAAACCCCAGAGGGCACCGGACCCTTCTGCACAGCGGACACACCCAGCCTTACGGAGGGAGGGGGCGGCTCCAGCGTGGGCGCCCAACACGCCCCTGCGTTGCTCCCTGGAGAGGCGGCGTGAGCCCGGCCGCGCGCCGCGCGCTGGGCGCATCTCTGAGGATGCAGCCTCCCCGCGGCCTCGCCTCTGCGCCCAGAGCCCTGGTGGGTCTCCTCGGGAGGTGCGGCGGGGCAGAGCCTCGCGGTCGCTCACGGGTGTCCTGTGCTCCTGGAAAGCGGCGTCGTGGGTAGGCCGGGTTCCCCGCACGTCTGTGGTGAGTCTGAGGCCACGCCGAAATGTGGACTGAATGATTGTAAAGATCACCCGAAGAGAAATGGATCCACGAGAACGACTGAGACATCGTGAGAATAACGAAGAGGAGCGGCAGAGACTCTGCCTTTGCGATTAAAACGCGGGAGGACGGGGTCAGTGACAAGAGCAACCGGGTGCACAAAACACCGACGAGCGGGGGTGGGGGACCCCGGGGGCGCCGCCGGCAGAGCCCCACGGGCGGGGGCAGGAGCCCCGCGCCCAGGCACAGGGTGGGCGTTCCCGACGGCGCCTGAAAGATCGACTCTAGGAAAACAAATCGGGGCAGAGCCTCAGCCCAACCGTGTCCCGAAATAAAGTCCAAAGAGGTGGAAAGTCCGAACGTAAAGGAGAAGCCAGGAAAATCTTTAAAGAAAACACAGTTGAATATTGAACCGACTTCACAGGGAGTTAAGTGAGATCTTTTAAAGTATGAAAACAAATAACAAAGAAAAACTTTACCCAAAATGTAAAAGCATTGGCACCCCAAATGATTAAATTAAGTAAGTGACAAATCAACAAAAAACATGGGCAACAGAGGTGGCAGAGTTAATACCCTTATTCCAGAAAGGGTGTTTTTCGCGTGATTTGTTTTTAAGCGAGATTTCAACAGAAAAAAAGAGACAAAGAACTGACAGGCAGTTCACAGAAGAAAAGCATAGAAACAGCCCATAAGTGATAAAAAACGTTAAATCGCACGGGTGAACATGTCTTCTTCACAGTCTGCTACATTTCTAAGTTTTTAAACGACCGTGTGTTTCCTGGGTCGGAGAAGAACGTGGACATAGGAGTCCGTGTACAGACAGGCGCTCCACACAGCGGACTGGGCAGCTGGGATCCGGGGCGGGGCCCCTCTGGGAAGAGACCCACAAATGCCCTGGCCGGGTGGCCCAGTGGGTTGGAGCGTCATCCCGTAACTGAGAGGTCGTGGGGTCCGCGCCCGGTCGGGGCGCAGGCCTGGGCTGCAGGTGTCACCCGCTGTGGGGCGCATGCGGGGGACAGCCAGTCGCTGTTTCTCTCTGTCTCTCTCTCCCCTCTTCCTCCCTCTCTAAAATCAATAAAATATATATTTTTTAAAAAATATATCAAAAAATTAGAAAGAAATGTACAAAGCGTATTTTAAACAAATGATCGACAAGAAGCCAAACACCCAACAGAAAAGTGGACAAGACAAGCTTCCCCAAACAGCTCGCACCCTTCACCCCATGGAGCGCCCGGCCCCGGGGACCCAAGGGCCTGGCCGGGGCCCTGGCATGCGGGCTGTGCAGCCCCGCCCTCTTCCCCTCGGGGACCGGACCCAGGCTGCGGGCAGGGACAGGCTACACCCTGCACCCGTCTGAAGCATTCACAGAAGAAGAACCTCGGTCCCCACCCCTCAGGTCCAGCAGCGGGCCAGTCATTAAGAATGAATCCACTTTAAAGCCAGAGGGGCAATGAGCACGCAAAGCCAGCCCTGTTTGCTGCCGTGGCCCCGCGTGCCGGGCAGGCCTGCGACCCTGTTACACACGACACCATTTGGCTCCTCTGAGCCGTGGGCCCCCAAGACCGGAAACGACTGGACGTGAGGACCCAACTGGGAGCGAGGACAGAACTAACCGCCCGACAGTCACGGGCGGAAGATAACACTGGAGCAAACTGCAGCCTCGGGTCACCACGCCCCACAGCCCGGGGGCCACACGGCAGCACCCCCCCCCCTTTTTAATCTACTAACAGTCCAAGAAAAGCTCACAGCCCCCACCCGCAATGCTGGGGCGTATCTCTGCATCCAGCCCTCTCCCTCTCTTTGGCAAGTAAAATAAAAACAGCTCTCTGCCAAAAAAAAAAAGAAGAAGAAGAAGAAGAAAAAAAAAAGAAAGATGGGCAAGAAATAGAAATGGGCCAAGGAAGGACACCGGGCGCTGATGGGGCAGCCACTCGGGTCCCTGGCTGGGAAGGCCGAGCTTGGTGCGGCGCCTGCCGGCCTGACCTGGCCACACTGTCGGACTGTCCTCGGCCCACAGGTTGTGCACACAGGCCCGGTGACACCCACCCAAGGGGACTGCCGGGGCGATGGGGTGGGGGGCGTGCCGGCCCCCGCAGGTGCGTGCGAGGTTGGGGAGGCGGCAGCGGCTGCCCTGGAGGGGGACAGGCTCAATGGGCTGTGAGGCTGGTGCCTGGGCGCCCTGGGGCCATGGCAGCTGCTGCGGGACGAGGTGGGCAGAGGGGCAGCCTGCCCCTTGGCTCCCATCCGCTGCCGCGGGAAATGCTGCCGCCCTCCCTGCAAGTGCTTCACGGGATGTTCTGAGGCTCCTGACCCTCCAGGTCTGGCAGCAGGGAGTGGAATAGCCTCCCCGCCACGTGGCCCCCTGCAGCAGACATGGGTGAGCCGCACCCCAACGCCCACATACAGCCCCCCAGGACACGTGGGCCACCACAACTCCCCCAGGCAGGGGGAGAGAACGCTGCTGAGTATCAACATCCCACCCAACGAGGAAGGAGGTATTTCAAGGATCGCACTTGCAACGGGTGGGAAGGCGAATGGTCTGAATAATGACTCATTAAAAGGTCTTCCCTGCCGGCCAGGAGTCCCCAGCACAGAAAGCCCCAAGCACTCAGCCTAATGGGTTCAGTGCCAGCAGGCTTGTTGCGAGGGAATTCTCTGGACTGCCTGTGGACGGGTGGGGGGCCCAGGGCTTACGGCTGGGTGTGGGGTCCCTCACTGCCTCAAGCCGCCAGGGGTGAAGGGAAGGCCTGGTCCCACCGGGGCCACGGGTCCACAGGGCGGCCGCGGGAAGCCTGCCCGGCCCCGAGCTGGGCGCCCAGTCCTCCCCTGCGGATAACGGCCAATATTATTTTAATGCCCCCCGTTCTCAAGTTGAAAAGCAGATGAGAAAAACACGTGAGGGTCTCCACAAGCAGAGCTAAGCCCTGAGTGAACGTCCCCTCCTCTCCGCCCTCCTCAGGGGTGACAGGCTCCTGAGAACACCACACGGGGCTCACCTGGAGAAGGGATGCCGCCCCCAGGAGGAGGAGTCACAGCAAGGGAGCAGGAGCCAGCAGGGCACCGACCTGGGCAGGAGGTGGCTCAGGGTGGGATGTCGGGACAGGACCCCAGTCGGGGAGCGCCCGGGCCCAGGAAGGCTCTCACTTCCAGGGAAGTGAGGGGACAGAGGGGACCAAGGCCAGCCAGAACAAGAGGTGAGAAGGGGGGCCAGTTCCTGCACCAAGTATCAAGGGAGCCACACGGAGAGAGGGGGTCACCGGCAGGAGGAGGGCCAGGGCCCCACTTCCCCGCCCGGGCGATGGAGCCCTGGGGGCAGCGTGGCAGGCCCAGGGCCCCCAGCTGAAGCCTCAGCGGGGACCCAGGACGACAGCCAGGGGGATGGTCTGGACGGCCCCCACTTTACAAGGCAGAAAATCGAGGTTCGGGGAGGGGAGGTGCCACCCGCCCACAAGCCAGCCTTGGGGAGTCCACAGATGACTCACAGGGCCAAGAGTGCCAGAGACGCCCCCTGCCCTCAGCACCTGAGCCCAGGTGGTGAGTTGGCGGGCAGGTCGCCCTGCAAGAAGCAACGGACCTCGGGACGTCACTCAGAGCTGGTGGCCTGTGCTGGGCCCCGCCCAGCTCTCACGGCCCTCCTCTCCCCAAAACAGCCTTTGCGCTGCCTGCCCCCACTGCGCGGGGCTGCGGGGGGGTGGGGGGGTACCTCCCAGGGTCTGCAGGGTCCGGTGTCCTTTCCACCCACCCAGCCATTCGCGGGCCACTGCCTCCCTTCCTCCCCAGGGGGCGCCTTCCTCAAAGGGCAGCGGAGAGCAAAACGGGCAGAAGAAAGTGCAGACCACGCCTGCCTTCTGCTCGGGGCCCCGCGGACCCTGGCGCGTGCCTGCCGGGGGCGCAGGAAGAGAGCTGACCTGTCCTGCTGAGCTTGGTGACAGTCCCAGGGCGGCGGCCGGGACCTCACGGGCACTGCAGCCGCACTGCCCTCCGGCACACGGCTGGGCCGAGCAAGGGAGGGGCTGCCACCTCCCCCACCCCCTCCTCCTCACTGGGGTCCACGTGGGGCAGGCCCCCCAACACTGAATGCAGGGAGACGTGGGGGGCGGGGGCTGGATCTCCCCGTTACTGCCATTGTCACCATCGTGGTTTGTTTCTGTTTGGAGGGACTTGGAGAGCCTGAGGGTATCACAGCCGAAGTGTCCCATGCACACACATGCACACCCACTCACACGACACACACGACACTCACACATTTACTCACAACCCTCACCCTCACACACCACAGGACACACACACATGCTCTCACACTACACAGACTCACACACCCACACAACACGTACGCAATACACAATCACACTACACAGTCACACCCATGCACACTCACAATACTCACACATATCTGCGCGCAGCATGCACACCCACTCACACAACACACACATTTACACACAACCCTCGCCCTCACACACCACACAGCGCTCACACACACAGGCCACACTTTGTTGCCGCAGCTCTTTCCCGGCTTCATCAAACGTTTGCCATAAATGCTGGAGCGTTCAAGGATTCTTCTGAAACCACACTTCAACTCACTTGGATAACATACACTTTTCTGGAAAATTCTCTCTGCGGCCACATTTTCGAGCTCTTTTCGTGCAGAGTTGTAAAAATTATTACCTTCAAATTCTGGTTTTCTGAGGCTATGCTCATGTGATCTTACATCTTTTTCTTGATTAACTTGTTAGTAGTTTCTTCTATTTTACTGAAGAGTGAGTTTTCTATCCTTGCTTATTGTTCTAAGTGTTTCTGTTTTCCAATTAGTCATTTCTGCTGTTATCTTTAGTCCTTTCTTCTGCTCTCCTTGGGTTTATTTGGTTTCTTCTTTTGATTAATTTCTTAATTAGTTTCCTTTGACAATTTTTAAACTACGGACTTATTTTCTCCGTATTCGCCTCCGAGCTGCAGCCAATGAGCTCTAGCGTGCAACTTTTTCTCTTACTCTTTTTTAAATACTTGGTCATTGCCGACTTGATTTTTCTTCTATCAGTGCAATGATCGCTTTAATTTCCCAAGAAGCTGGTGCCCTGCCTGTTTCTAATCTGCTCCTTCTCGGTTCCGGCCCTGCCGGGAGGGGGCGCACCGCGAGCCCTGGCGCGGCGGGGGCGCAGCGCTGGCGGGGCCCGGGCGAGTGCGGTCGGCGGCCCGTTACCACGCAGACGCGCAGTGGACGCCCTTCCGCAGCGGCCGATGTGCCGAGAAATCAGCGCCGCAGACTCTCGGCGGGGCTTGGGTGGTGGCGAGGAGCAGGGCCACCTCTGGGCCTGGGGAAGGGGGCCCAGACGCTGCCTTTCCAGATATGACGTCCCCACGCAGGGTCTTGTGTGGCTCTGGGTTCCGGACCGTGGCCCTCCGAGAAAGGACGGCAGAGGGGCGGAGGCTTCGCTTTCGAGGGAGGAGCGGGCGGGCTTCCCTGCCCCCAGAGTTAACAAGCCTCACCTGCACACCCGCACACCTGCACGGAAGCGAAGGCGGGGCCGGGGGAGCCCCAGAGCTCACGTGGACAGACCTGTCCCGGGCTGGGGCACAGCTGCGAAGCCAATGGACAAAGGACCGGGCCCACCCCCTTTGACGAGGAAAGGGTCCCCACCTACACGAGGCTGGGGAGCAGGCAGTGAGGCTTCTTTTAACAAAAAACTGCGATGCTGGACTTGCCACCAGCCTTGGGTGTTTCTGCAGAACGTAACTAGCTTTGGGGGGAAGTTACCGTGGCCTGGCCTGGGTGGTGAGGTCCAGGGCCGTGGGTCCTGTGGCACAAGGAACACCTGTTAAGCCCACTTACCTCTCATCCACGGAGTCAAG
>PVJI01034222.1:0-10626 GCA_004026765.1 Micronycteris hirsuta | reverse complement strand
ATAATCCTTTGTATTTCTGTGGCATCAGTTGTAATATCTCCTCTTTCATTTCTGATTGAGTTTATTTGGGTCCTCTCTCTTTTTTTCTTGATGAGCCTGCTTAAAGGCTTGTCTATTTTGTTTATCTTTTCAAAGAACCAGCTCCTGGATTCATTGATCCTTAGAATTGTCTTTTTAGTCTCTAAGTTGTTTAACTCTGCTCTGATCTTCAGTATTTCCTTCCTTCTACTTGCTCTTGGTTGTCTTTGCTGTTGTTCCTCGAGTTCTTGTAGGCGTAGGGTTAGATTGTTTGTGTAAACTGCTTCGGTTTTTTTTAGGTAGGTCTGTATGGCTATGAACTTCCCTCTCAGGACTGCCTTCGCTGTGTCCCATAAGTTTTGGGTAGTTGTCAGTTCATTTTCATTTGTTTCAAGGAACTTTTTGATTTCTTCAATGATTTCGTCCTTGACCCATTCATTGTTTAACAGCATGCTATTCAGTCTCCATTATTTTGACTGTTTTGGGTTTTTTTCCTTGGGGTTGGTTTCTAATTTCAGTCCCTTGTGGTCAGAGAAGAAACTTGGTATGATTTCAATTTTCTTGAATTTTTTGAGGCTTTTTTTGTGTCCTATCATATGGTCTATTTTTGAAAATGTTCCATGTGCATTTGAAAAGAATGTCTATTTAGCTTCTTTGGGGTGAAGGGCCCTATACATATCAATTAAGTCCATTTCTTCTAGGGCATTGTTCAGTGCCATAATATCTTTGCTGATATTTTGTTTGGAGGATCTGTCCATTTTTGACAGTGGGGTGTTGAAGTCCCCTACTATAATTGTGTTGCTCTCAATGTCTTTCTTGAAGTCCTCCAAGATTTTCTTTATGTATTTGGGTGCTCCTGTGTTTGGTGCGTATATATCTACAATGTTTATGTCTTCTTGGTGGATTCTTCCCTTGAGTATTGTAAAGTGTCCTTCTGGATCTCTCTTTATGGCCCTTTTTTGGAAGTCTATTTTGTCTGATATGAGTATTGCTACCCCGGCTCTTTTTTCCTGTCCGTTTGCTTAGAAAACTTGTTTCCAGCCTTTTACTTTCAATCTGTGTAGGTCTTTTGTCCTGAGGTGTGTCTCCTGTAGGCAGCATGTGTGTGGATCGTGCTTTCTTATCCATTCAGCTAGTCTATGTCTTTTGAGTGGAGCATTTAATCCATTTACGTTTAAGGTTATTTTGGATAGGTATTTACTCATTGCCATTTTTTTTGTACCTGTGTTTCTCTCTCTCTTTTCCTTCCTTTCCTTAAAGCAGTCACTTTAGCATTTCTTGCAGAGCTGGTTTGGTGGAGATGTATTCTTTTAGACTTCTTTTGTCTGGGAAGCTCCTTATTTGGCCATGTATCTTAATTGAGAGCCTTCCTGGGTATGGTAGCCTTGGTTGCAGGCCTCTGGTTCTCAGTACTTGGAATATTTCTTGCCATTCCCTTCTGGCTTGGAGTGTTTCCATTGAGAAGTCAGCTGCTAACCTTATCGGGGCTCCCTTGTATGTTACTTCCTGTCTCTGTCTTGCTGCCATTAAGATTCTCTCTTTGTCTTGGAATTTTGCCGTTTTAATTATGATGTGTCTTGAAGTGGGCCTTTAGGGTTCCTTTTGATTGGGACTCTCAGTGTTTCCTCAATTTGTGTCACTTTTTCTCTCATCAGATTTGGGAAGTTTTCCATCATTACTTTTTCAAACATGTTTTCTATCCCTGCTCTTCTTCTCCTTCTGGTATCCCTATTATACGAATATTATTACGTTTCATGTTGTCCTACATTTCCCTTAATACCTCTTCATTCTTTCTGAGTCTCTTTTCCTGTTCCTGCTCGTTTTGGGTGTTTTTTTCTACCTTGTCTTTCAGCTCGCTGATCCGATCCTCTGCTTCATCGAGCCTGCTTTTGATTCCTTCTATTGTGTTCTTCAGTTCAGATATTGTATTCTTCATTTCCTCTTGACCCTGTAGATAGTTTCTATTTCCTTTTTCATGTTGACATAGTTTGAAGTGAGTTCATTATAGTTTCCCTGTCGTTTCTGGAAATTCTCTGCGAGGTCATCAAGCGTCTTGAACTTCCTGAAATCCAATGCTTTGTACTCAATATCTGATAGTTGGCTTGCCTCTGTTTCATTTGTCATTCTTTCTGGTGCTTCCTCCTTTCTTCTCATTTGGGAATTGTTTCTTTGTCTTCCCATTGTTTTTCAGACTCTTCTTGCTTGCCTCTGTTTCTTAAATTGATCTGTCAAGTTCTCTGGAGTAGCGCAGTTAATTTTGTCTCACTGTCTCTGTTTTTTGAGCTGACTCCTCTCAGGGACTGACTCTGTTCTTTTTATAGCTCCAGCTTTTAATGTCTCACCTGTAGGTAAAGAAGGGGGGGACAGGGGGAGAAAAAAAAAGAAAAGGAGTGAATGAAGGGAGAAAGGATACGTAAGGAAAGGATGGAGGAAGGAGGAATAAAGTAGAAAGAAGGAAAGAATGGAAGGACGAATTAAAAGAAAAAACTTTTTTTATTCTTTGTAATTTAAAGTAAGACAAAACAAAACAAAAAAAAGTAAAAAAAAAAGAAATATGAGGAGGAACGGACTAAGAATACTAAAGGAAAGGGAGGAAGAAGGAATTAAAAGATAGCGAAAGGCAGAGAGGAAGAAGGGAAAAAAAACAACCAAACAAACAAACAAAAACAACCTTCTGCTTTCTGGTTTTAAAGGTGTCTGGCCAGGCTGCATCAGGTTGGGCAGATATTAGTTTTGCTTTCCTTCCTTCCTGAGATGCACTCTTTGCTGTTGTCCATCCACTAGCCCAGTTCCTAGGTGTGGTTTTGGGTCCAAACTGGGTCTTTTGTTGTGCTGTTTTTGATGTCCACCTATTAGGGGCAACTCTCCCACCACCTATTTTCTCTTTGCTGGTCTAGATAATAGGTTCTCTCAGCGCCCTTTCTGGATAGTTTGGCCCCCACTCCGAGTCAAGAGTTTGTGCGGTTTGCAGCTCTGTTCTGCAGCTCCCCTCAACAGGGTGCTTCTGCCTTATTCCTGCAAAGCCAATTGGACCTGCAGGGCTATGTGCTCAGGGGCTTGGTGGTAAGGGCTTTGTCCCCAGCTGTTGGCGTGAGCTCTGCGCACCTGTGTTCACTTTCCTCTTTTTCCCTGGATTGTGCGCCAGTGAGCCCTGGCTGAGGGGCCTGGTTGTGCACTGTCCCTGGTATTTTGGAACTGTGCACGAGTGGTCCACGGATCACCGGGTGCCCACAGACCCTAGTTCCCCTTGTTTGGTTTCGCAAGTCGCACCCGGCCACAGAACCGCTGGTTGCAAACTGTTCCCAATTCTTCTGGAGTGGCCAGGGACAGGCCTCTGGTCCCCGGGACAGTCACCAATTCCCCTTGATGCAAGCACCAGCCGCTGTGGGCTGAGGGCCATTTGTGTACTCACTCCAGTGCTTCAGGCAGACTGCTCTGGGCCTCTGATCCCAGGTGTGCACCGACCTCAGGACTGTTGGGGGTGGGGCCTCTCCAAATAGCCACGGAGTGCCTCTTTTTTTCCTATTTTTCCTCTCCGAAAAATTCTTCCTATTTACACCCGACTGTCCAAACAAGTATCCGGTCACTCACACATCCCAATCTGTCTCCCTACTAAGAATCTTGAATGCGATCTGCCAGCTGCTGGGTCTGGGACTGGAGCCCACCCTGCTCCCAGAGCTGGTCCCAAGGGACCTTATCATTCCGAAGCACTCTGCTTACTGTCTGAATGTTCAATTTCCCCTGTAATCTCGGTCACCAATCATCATATGTGCTGGAATACTGTTGGGTTTTCGCCCTGTTTCTCAGAAAATCAACCAGTGGGTAGGAGGAAGTGGACTCTGTTCCCCTTTCCTGCCGCCATTTTCCTCTCCTCCCTTTATATTTTATATCCGCTTTGGTCCTGCCTGCCTCAATGCCTGCCTCAATATCTAATCAGTTACCAAGGCCTACTTCTTTTTTTTTGATACGAAACATTTTGAATATATTCCATACTTGCATATCTGCTCTCTCTGCCCTGGCTCAGGCCCTCGTCATTTCTCGACTGCAGTAGCAATCTTGCTCATCTCTTCCTTTGTCCAGTTCATTCTTCCTGCAACCACAATGATTGTTTCAAAGAACACAGATATGACCAGGCCATTCCCTTGCTTAGAAAGCTTCAGTGTCTCCTCATCACTTAGAGGATAAATCTAAGTCCTTAGTCAAGCCCCTGCTTACCATATCAGCCTCAACTCCCAATTTTCCCTCCTTTCACTGAACTCTCCAGCTCCAAGGTTTTCTGCACTCTTCATTCATTGCTTCTGTGCCTTTGATTTTGTCCTCTCATCTTGCAGTGTTATTCCCTTCTTTTTCTGGTAAACACCTACTCAGTTTTTTTTTTTTTAGTTTCTCGGGAAACTTGCCTTTCTCAACCTCCAGCACCATCTCTCCAAGTGCCATTATCTGTGCTTCATGATATGGCATTCAGAGCTCTGTCATTTTACTTAAGAAGGTTGTATTACATCTATCAGTTAATCTATTTTCCCTCTATACTGAGAGATCCTTCAGTGGATGATATTTTACTAAATTTCAGTATTCCCAATGCCTAGCACAGTATCTGACATATAGTGGGTAATCAGTAATCATTTGTTGAACAGCGAGTAAATGTCCTGTGTAGTATGCATATTCAAGATTAAATGTTAAAGATTTTTGTATTTTGTTGGTAGTAGTCACTCAAAAAACATGGACTGCTTAATATTATTTTATGCAATTAAATTCTTTGGAATTATTTCTAAGCCATATTAGCTATAACGTGTGTCAAACTCATTTTCACTGGGGACCACATCAGCCTCACGGTTGCCTTCAAAGAGTTGAATGTAATTTTAGGACTATATAAATGTAACTACTCCTTAAATAGGGGCAAGGAGCTTGGCACTGCCACTGGGTAGAAACAAGGTGGAGGGCCAGATTCGGCCCGTGGGCCTTGTGTTTGCTGCCTCTGCTATACATAATTTTCCAGATAAATGTTTTTATTTGGGGTGATGGAATTTTTGCATGCCCATGTACCTGCCTCAGATTGTAATGTGTTATTGCCATTTCCCATCAGAAATGAATCTTAACACATAGATCTTTTCAAAGAAATATGAAAAGGTTTTTATTTTGTGATATTTAAAAGAAATACATTTATAGGAAAATATTTTGTGTGAGTAAATAGTACTTCTAAAACTTTTAAGGGTTTATTAATCACCTGGAGATCCTATTGAAATACAGATTCTACGTGAGTAGGTTTGGGGTGAGGCCTGAGCTTTTGCCTTTCTAACAAGTTCCCAGAGGATGCTGATGCTGCTGGATCACAGACAACACTTTAAGCAACAAGGTCGTAGATGGTATTTTCTAGATTCTTTCTTTAGCAGTTGATCAAAACAATTTTCAGTTTTCTGTTTATATGTCTACATCATCATTCATGTTTTAATTTCATCTTTCATCTTTTTATTTTTATGTTTTAGCAAGACAGTGATAATGCTAATGTGTCACCACAATCTCCAATATCATCTGAGGTACAAGTTCTGTTTTTATATGTTTATATAAGTTTCTTTCTTGTCTCTTTTCTCTAACCTCGTCTTTTTTAATGTAATTTATTCACCCATATTTAGAAAGTCACATAGGTTAATTTGTACATACCTAGCCTATAAAGAATTCTAAGAACACTACCATCTTTTTGTACACATATTCATAATAAATATAACATATTACTCATCGACAAATGCATCTGGATCACATAAAAGCATCCAATTTATATGATTTTTATGTTGTATAATCCATATTTTGAAATAAATGATAGAAACAGCTTTAACATTTTAATTTTGAAAACAAAGTACTTCAGCATTGTACAGTGACCTTTGGTTTTTCTCATAACCAATTAGGTCTGAAAGCAATGCAAGAGAAACTTCCTTTTTCCACGGGAAACATCCCTGCTGTGGGTTGTTCCTATCGACAGGAGGGTACACATTTCCTAGCATCTTAGACTGGAGTGAGGGAGGGAGAGGGCTAGATGAGAGTTTGTGAGATCTCAGCCAAATACTCTGGTGGTTTGAATGACAGATTCTTCTAATTTGATTAAACCTATTGCCTTACAACAAGAGATAAATTTTTAAAATTTCAAACAGTATCTTTTTCTATTTCAAATTACCTTATTTAGTATTCTAAAAATGTATTGACATTAGTAAATAAATGATTAAAACTTTTAAATAGAATTGGATGTTAGTTTTATAAACATGTTTCTAAATTATTTATATAGCAGGTAAAATGGTTTACATTCTTTTGGAAAATAATTTAAATTAGGATATTTTAAAATTAGTCTTTGTCATATGCTTTTGTAAATCTTTTGCTTTCAATTATAACAAATGTAAGCATGTAAGTGACTATTTATTTGCCTAATTGCTTTGTGATTTTATGATCAGTGGTCACGGGAAGAGTATTGGTGCCAGTTTTCTCAAGTAAATTATATTGCTTATATAATACATTTTGCTTGCATTTGGATAAGTAAAATTTTTGTCTGGGAATTCATAACATTTTAGCAAAAGAATGAAGACAAACTGAGGCTTGTGGATGCATAGATTGGTGAGCATGTTTTGGTAGCTCAATTAACATTCAGCTTGAACTGTTTATCACATGTTAATCAGAAAATTCAGAGAATCAACAGAATTCTGATTGCTTCAATTTCATCTCTGAAAGGAAGAGCTTAAAAAAATGCTGTAGGACTTTACTACTAACGAAGGTTTGCCTGTACATTTGAACCTAAGAGAAGTCCCATTAACTTTGTATTAGCCTCATCATTTTATAGCTAAAGAGACTGATAACCTTGTTGAAAGACCTCAGTGAATAAGTGGTGGAGAAGTGACTGAAACCCAGACTGTATATACTTCACCATTGTTGCACAGATTAAATAAGATGGTGCTAAAATTATATTATCTTACCACTTTACAAAGTGCTTTCTTTTAGTTATCTCAGTTAATCTTCATAGTATCCCATTTTAAAGATGAAGAAAGTCACAGAGAAATTAAATGTTCTGCTTAAGACTTAGCCTAAGCTTTATGACTCCAAGTTCAGATTTTTAAAATATGCCACAATTCTTTCCACAGCATGTAACTGTGAAAGCACTTTGAAGCAATATGCATTCAAAAAGAAGACATAATAATTTATCATTTATCATTCTGGAGCTCCCGTTAGTATGAATGTATAGTTTTGCCTCATAGTGCCCCCTAAGTGTCAACTCCATGGTACATACTAAGTAAATGTTGTTAATTGCACTTATCTTTTCACTGAAGTTTACTTAATTTCAGGGGAGACTTTGTTATTTACTTAAAAGTAATATCTATTAAATTTATACACTTCAATAATTTTACTTTTAATTTTACTTATACTATGGGAGAGAAATATTTAAAGGCTTATGTAATCAGGTCAATTAGCAAATATTTATACACCTTTTAAAAGTGAAATTATCAACTTAAATGGAAATGCAGTTTACCTTTCTCTACTTCACTAATCATGGAAAAAATAAATACTTCTCAAAATTGGAATGGATATGAATAACTACCTTAATTATTTTGAAAGAAAACAGATTTTATTTGTTTTCTGTTTTTAGGAATATGATAGAACTGATGGTTTTTCACATGGTCCTTTTGGCTTGAAGCCTAGATCAGGTAAATATAAATTCTGCAAATAAAATTTATTGGTTACATATGAAACTAGTGTTTCCAAGCTTAAATGGGATTTGATTCCATAGTTTTAAGTACACGCAGATTCTTTCCCCTCTCCAAAAGTAATTTTCTCTTAACCTTATTTGTCTTTCCAATTCCCATTCCCCATTTCTTTCTTCCTCTTTACCTTCAAGCTCCTGAAACCTCAGCTTTTTGCCTTAGATATACTGCAGTCTTATTTCTACACTACTGTGACTGCTATTAGAATGACCACTCTGCCAGCAAACCAAACACTGTTTGAAATTATAGCTCTCCATTATATTGTGGTTTTAAAAAGGGATCTTTTCGCATTTGGCAAGCCCAAAAGAAAATGGATCCATGGTACTTGGCAAGGTATTGAATTACAGTTTTTATTCCTGAATAACTGTATTGACCTTCAAGAATAATTTCCTTTTTCTTTAAAGATAATAAAAATAATAAAGGCTGATTTATGTTTAATAATTTTTAAACTGGATCATAAGTTTCTAAAAATGTATGTTTATGTAAGAACATATATAGGTGGTAGAAATCGTTACACTTGTCTTCCCTGTTGCTTTCAATTATGCAGATAAGTAGATTTCAATTATATTCTGTAAAAAATATTTATAGTGTATTAAAAAGTAATAGTGTTTAGTGAAGTTTTGTATTGATTCTTTTTATCATGCCTCTTTCCCTACCGATGGTTGATCTTTCTTATTAGCTTTGTTATAAGGTAGGAAATTTCTGTTTTTATAGCTTTTAGCCGCTCATCTCGCCAGGAATATGGGGCAGCAGATCCTGGATTTACAATGAGAAGAAAGATGGAACATTTACGGGAAGAACGAGAGCAAATACGACAACTTCGCAATGTAAGTCTGATTAACATTTCAGATCCGCTTTGTAGGAATGGGTTTAACTTGGAAAATTAACAATATATATGGAGCCCTGGCTGGTGTGGTTCCATGGATTGAGTGCTTGCCTCCAAACCAAAGGGTCTCCATTTGGATTCCCAGTCAGGGCACATGCCTGGGTTGCAGGCAAGGTCCCCAGTAGGGGGCGATGGGAGGCAGCCACACATTGATGTTTCTCTTCCTCTCTTTCTCCCTCCCTTCCCCTCTCTCTAAAAGTAAATAAATAAAATCTTAAAAAAAAATCATGCATTTTATTTTCAATACTCTTTAAAATTTTGGATTATATAATGCTTTGTAATATAAATATATAACATATTTAGGTAGAATATCTGTGATTTATACCTGTTTTTAATAGAATCTTGAATCCAAGTTAAAAGTAATTTTGCCTGATGACATTGGAGCTGCGCTCATGGATGGGGTCGTTCTTTGCCATTTAGCCAATCATATAAGGCCACGCTCTGTAGCTAGTATTCATGTCCCATCACCAGCGGTGGTAAGTTTTGTCAACAATTTGTAAGTTCTCTTGAAACTGTTTTTAAATAATATCAAATTTGATTAATTTCTATGTAAATATACCTGTAAATATACCTTTTCTTCTTACTTTGTATAGCCTAAACTGAGCATGGCAAAATGTCGAAGAAATGTAGAAAACTTTCTTGATGCTTGTAAAAAGTTGGGTGTCTCACAGGTAATTGTTATTTTTCTAAAAAAATAATCATTTAAATATTAATTCATTACATATGTACTGCATTTCTTATTCTTCACAATTGCAATGAATAATGCTTTTTGAACATGCAAATGATTACCTTCCAAGAATACCTTCTACAGAGTTCCAGCTTTTACTATAGTAGCATTGTAATGAATGTTTTTAAGCTGCTTTGAAAGACATTTAGGAAACAGCTACATATGTAAAAATGTACTCTTCATATACATCATTGAATAAACATAAATCAGCAGCCATATTACAACTTGGCTTTGATCATTGCTGCTATCATTTTTTCTGCTGGAGGACATTTGAACTCCTTTGCACAATAAATCCATGCAAAGATTCTTGGAAGATTTACATTCAAGGTGAACAGTGTTTTAAACTTTATTTAAAATGTCTAATTGGAAATCTTAGTAATATGTTATAATAATTTCTCACTGGAAAAACTGTCTGAAATTTGTAGGAATTGGCTTACATTTCATGTAATAGTAGCAATCATAAAATTAACAAAGTTATAAATTCATAATGAAAATAAATAACCAAAATGTTGTTTTTTGGAAAACATGATAAGCCTAGCATCAATATGACTGACTTTTGAGGGAACGTGACATTGTTAGCAAGTCACAATCTAGTTGTGCTTTTTAAAATTTAATTTAATTTTTTAATATTATTTTTATTGAGATATAATTGACATATAACATCGTGTGAGTTTAAAGTGTACAATGTGTTGATTTGATACACTTATATACTGAGTTGGGTTGTTAAGCTCGCTTTTCAACAGTGTCATAATAATTTGGTCTGCAGATTCCACTTTAACCTCTTTTCTCAAGTGAATAAAAATAATTTATAGTTTATATAGAGAGAACCAGTTGAATTGCTTTGTAATATGGAAACTATTTGCTGTTCTCTTCTAATTTTCTCTATGCTTGACATGATGTTTTAAAATTTCAATTCTTAACCATTTTTATGTTCTTTCTTGTACTCTTAATCTTTTACTGAGAAAATAGAAAAATTAGGAAGGATTTTTCCTAATAATGCATTATATATATTTCCCCATTTTGCCATTTTGTTTTAAGAGTTTTTTAAGGGGGGTTCTCAATAAACATGTTTTTATCTTTTTTATTTTTATTTTTACTTTATTGTTGTTCAATTACATTTGTCTGCATACTCTCCCCTTCCCAACCCCTCCAATCCCACCTCCCTTCCCTGCCTCCCTCCCCCGCCTTGTTTCTGTCCATGTGTCCTCTATAGTGGTTCCTGAAAACCCTTCTCCCCATTATCCCCCTCCCCCTGGCCA
>PVJI01034221.1:0-10622 GCA_004026765.1 Micronycteris hirsuta | reverse complement strand
GGGGGGGGGGGGTTGGTCTGTGGCTACATGCTCTCAAAGCCAAGCAGAAATCAGCCTTTCACACATGTGGCCAATCAAATATTGAAAAACTTTCAAGCCCATTGAAATCCCCAATGTAATGCAATACAGAGTGTATCCCCCATAGTCCTTGATTGGGGGAAGAGGGCAGTGGACGATGCAGCATTTAAGATACATTGTGTAACAACGGCAAGTTAATAGCCATGCCTTCCTGAAGGGAAGAGAGCTGTGACCCAGTGCAAATTGTGTACATGACTGAGAACCCTCAGGGACTTGTGACACAGCCAGGATAGAGTCCCTATGCAAGAGGCAGCGGGTGAATGCCCACCCCGGAAGTCCATGTTTCATTAAGAACTTTTGCCCTGACTAAAGATGGCAGCCAAAAGAAGGTAAAAGTTTCGGGGAACTGGCAAAAATGGCAGACACTAATACATCATAGGAGGGGCTGGATATGAAGTCTCACAGGAAGTTCCAGGCTGAGCATTTAAATGAGGGTGGGCTGAAAGAGAAACGGGAGAAGCTACGTGGTTTGGAGTAAGAGAGGGGAGAAGCCATGCTTCTCTGAAGGGTGTATGGAGAAGCCACTCTCTTGACACTGTGCCTCCCTGGACTCCACCATGATCCAGGGTAACAGGGTACATGTTTCCTGAACCACTGCACGTAGGCTGAGAACAGCGCACCCTGCATCCTGAAGGAGAGAGCAGCTGGGAGAGGATGGTGACTCTGAGATGCACAAGTGCACTTTCCAGACAAGATGGAGATCTGTAAGGATGTGGGGAACATCTAGGAGTGGTTTTGGCTTGTAGCCTTTTGGAAAGCAAGGGAGGCTCCAGGTCTCGTGGGAAAGGAGGGCTCTGAGCAGGAGTCTTCTTGGCACCCCCAGCCTGGAGGTTGGAACCCTGAAATAAAAACCTGTTCCTCTTAACACTAATTATTGGGTCGTATGTCAAGGTGCCAGGTGGCATCAGTAACACCAAAACTTTAGTTAAGATCATACATGAGGTTCAACAACAAAGTAAGCAATTTGTTTCCCTACCTGCTCATGGCCTTGACCAGAAATCACAAAGAAAGCATCAAAATTCCCTGAGTCCCCATTCTTCCCTTGCCTTCTTTTGGTCACTGTCTGGCTTGTTCTCCTAGGAGAGCCCTTACTTGACATTTCCCCATTGTTTACCTATAATTTGTCCCTTCAGTCCCTATTAGGTGATTGGTAAAAATCTAACATGTGAACTTGGACTAATAAGTAAATATGACAGAATGCCTTAGCCTTTCCTGATAACATCATTTCATTTTATCCAAGATCATCATCATTTAACATGAATAATTACACAATGTTGCAAACACCAGATGACTTGGCAGTTTGAAAGGAGTGAGGCCTTGAATCTGAAAAGTGCTTTTGATCCTTTTAAAAGTAAACTTGATTTGTCTAGTGTAGGGCCCAGTGCTGGAGAACAGTAATAAGTCTCAGATTCTAGAATGAACTACATTTCAGTGTTGACATAATTGCTTGTGTTATTTGTTTTGGGAGATGACTGAACACTTCTGGCAGACGCTGCCAATCAGCTCAGCTGAACGCATTTGCATCCGGGAAGCAAGAAGCTTACCATAAGCATTCTCCTGTGATTACTCATATATTCAAGGTAGAGAGCTCTTGACTAAATCTTTACCCTCATTTCTAGAAATCCCTTCATTCTCTGGATGGAGAAACCCTTTAGCTCATCTGTCTGTCATGGGAGAACTCCTGAACCTCCCCTGACTGATGGGAAGATAAAGGTCTCTCAGGAAGGAAAATGTCACTGTGTCCTGGGGTTACTTTTTCCAAAGTGGCATTTAAATAACGACTGTGTGTCACCCTACCCTTCTCACTAATTCCTAAACTTCTGAGTCTCCCCGCCCTTTTCTATTCTTCCCATAAATGGCATTTTCACTCTCCTGGCCCTGAGGTTAATCTTTGCTCCGAGTGGCTCAGAGAACCCCAGCAAGTCCATTTGCTTCCACAATGAAAGTCAGACCCTAACCTGGCCAACCAGATTCTTCATGAGGCAGCCCACTCCCACTTTTTTGGGGCCAACTTCCCACAATCCCTTCCTTAGGCCTCCGACCGAGGCAAAGCCAAGCACTCTACGCAACTCCGCGGATATTGCCATGCTGGCTGTGCACATCCTTTCTGCCTGGAATGCCCTTTGCAGCTTGTGCCCAGTGAGTGTGTTCTAGCTGCCCTTCTAACACTAATGCTTCCTCTCCTCATTTCCCCTGCTAAACTCACGGGGGACTGCTCTCACTCCTTTCTGCTGAGAAAGGAAGAACCTAACTAACCGTTGTATCATCTTTCTGCCTGACTACAATAATCAGCGGCAGCAGGGCCTAGTGCAGTGCTTTGAATCCGTAGTGGTCCATGAGTGCTTATCAAGTGATAAGAAACCTAAGCCAGTGCATGATTTCATTTATAAGCTCAAATACCAAGGAAAAGGAAATCAAGAAAGAGTGATATAAAAATGGTATATATACATGTTCACTTTAGGCTCAAGGCCAGCTTTTTAGAATATCAACTTTGGGCACTTGATCCCAGGCATTTTTGTGATTGTGATTGTATCACTGAGCCCTTTGTTACAGGCATATTTTCTAGTAGGAGAAAATGAAATAACCCTTGCTTTTCATAACTTGCTTTCATCAAGTGTCAGTACTGATAAACCATCCTGGAAACCCTTTTGCATTTCATTCTTTTCCGGCTCCCTCACGACTTTGGATTCCTCACGACTTTGAACACTTCTGTGCTGTTGCCCTACTCCCTTCGGAGCTGTTGAAGAATATTGTTGTGTCTTACAGTTATTGAGGGCAGTGGAGGGCCGTAGGAAACTCTCCTTTGCTGCTAATTCTGAAAAGGACCAGAAAACACAAAGAAAGCATCGAAGTACTATTTCCTGAAATAATTCCAGTCACCCTGATGCCTTCTCAAAAGTGACAGCAGAAGCCGAGGACAGAAGGTGCAGCTTCCAGAAGCTAATGATCGTGCTGCCATCCAGGACTGAGATCACTGAGGTCTAATGTCCTGAGCTGCTGCTTGTCATAAATCCTCCCCGTGTAAAACTCGAGCCTCAGCTGGGTGAGATTAATGGTTAGCAGTGTATACAATATTTATTAAACCTCTTTTTATGTTGCTTGGCAATCTGTGCTACCATCAAACAAGTTGAAATAATTGACATTTAGCGCATCAACCTGCTTTTGACTGAGAAGCATGACATTCATGCAGATAGTAAACATTTGGCAATTGCTGTAAATGTCTCCAAATTTAACGTCATGACCTTTTCTCAGGTAAATGTTTTTGGATAAAATGTAAATAATGATTCACTGTATGTCAAATACCACAGTATGTCAAATAGTGTGCAATGTCAAGTTTACTGTCTTGTTACCCTCCAAAGGTTCATAGATTGGTTGACCTGTTGCATCTTTCAGTGAGAACTCACGATGATTTGTTGTAACTCATTGGCTATCCAAACCTCTTCCCCCAGAATATTCCTGATGAAGAAGAAATGTGGTTTGGTTTCACAGTTTAATTAAATGAAACTTGGCATTTAAAAAATCCATACTCAGCATGAAAAATTAATTCTATTTTAGGAAACTCCAAGCACAGGATCCATCCATGCCTTGGAACCTCTCAAACTTGTGACTTCAAATCATCAAAGAAAGGAAGACTATACAAATCCTTTCACCTTCCAACTTTACTGGGCTCTTCTCCAATCACATAACAAATGATACTGTTACTGAGGCATAATGTAGCTGCGTCCAATGGTGCTGCTCTGTAAGAACTCATTCTCATTCATCAGCGTGAAAGGTATCACTCTAATTAATAGTCCACTAGGCCCTCCCAACTGCACTACTGTATTTACATGCTTTCCCTAAGAGAAGCAAGACTTTCCAAATGATGTTCGCTTTGTACACATTAAGTGGGAATTGAATTTTTTTCATGGACCTTCCATTTAGAAATATGGCCAGACATACTTCTAAGCCCTTTACCAATGCTAACACATTTAATTCACACAACAGCACACGAGAGTATATGAGTCAGGTACTGTGAACATCCCCACCTTACAAATGAAAATGTTGAGGTATAGAGAAATACAGAAACTTGCTCTTAAATAAAAATGCTCATCGAGTTAGCGAGTCAGTGAATCCAGGAAAAAGAATGAGCTTCCACTGTTACAATGTGCATTGATGCTGTAAGATTTCCATAGTATTTTGTGAAGTGAAATATATGCATTTATATTTGTGTGTGTGTGTGTATTTTTCTGGACAGATTTTTGTACATATATTCCAAATATGTCCAGAAAAAGTCCAGCCATTATTAATATAATGAGAGCAGTTTTCATGACATCAATGTAACCTGGCAGACAAGGACAGGGGACTGGAATGCACATGCGTGAGCAATGACGACTTCACTGTACTAGTCAGCATGGGTGGTAAGCGTTGTTGAGTGATCATGTGTACTGTGTGGCTGTTGCATTCAAAATGACTGAACGAGTAGAGCAACAAATTTGCATCAAATTTTGTGTTAAGCATGAACAGTCCTACACAGAAACTATTCCTATGATTCAGAAAGCCTCAGCTCTGGGAAACTGGTGACTGGCAGCTTTATCATGACAATATGCCCACTCATGCATTACATCTCATGCTTTTTGGCAAAACATCAAATCACGCAGGTGACTCAGCACTTGCTACAGCCCAGATTTGGTGCCCTGTGACTTCTGACTTTTCCCAAAACTAAAATCATCTTTGAAAGGGAAGAGATTTCACCATCAATGAGGTTCAGGAAAATACAATGGGGAAGCTGATGGCAATTGGGAGAACTGTGTGAGGTCTCAAGGTGCCTACTTTGGAGGGGACAGAGGTGTCATTGTCCTGTGTACAATGTTTCTTGTATCTTGTATGTTCTTCAATAAATGTCTCTGTTTTCCATAGGACATGGCTGGATACCTTCTGGACAGAGCATTTTATACACACACAGACATATCTACATATGTGTGTGTTGCTATTGTTTGTTTTAATCACCATGGAAATTTGTCAAAATATACTGTCCAGTCTTCTAACCCTAAACAATCAAACCAAAATATCTCTGGAGGGGTTCTGTACCATGGATTCATAAATAGGTGGTTCCTATGAGCCTCCCCTGGTACAAGTGATCTCAGCAAAGAAGCAGTGTTCTAGCTAACAGATTAGAATAAGTTACATCAAGTCATGAAATCCAATAATCTTAAAATTCTTAAGCTATATTTATATTTTACAGAGGAACAAATATATCCCACATCGTGTGTTAGGAAAATTCACATAAGGAGGAGCAAGAACTGTCTTGGCTATTATCAAGCATCCATGAAATCGCTCTTGTCACCCATATGCCAGAAAACCAGGGTTTGGAATTTTAATGGTTAATCTCTGATTTAGACCATTGAACTGCCATGCCCTTTAAGGCTAAACTAAATTTTAAATTCAATTCACTGGAAGGAGTTCATTGGTGACCTTTGAGAAATCAATTGTGTAGTATTTCAGGAAAAATGGACAATCTAACTTCCCCATCAACTGATGACCTTAAAAGACATGCGCCATCCCCACCGAGCAGCCTAGCAGAGCACTTTCGGCAGTGAAGTTTGACAACAACCTGTTACATCCTAATGCGAAACTTTGTCTGCACAAAACGGAGTGGCGGCATAGACCTCCAGGGCCCGTCCCGCACCTGGTACTCTACAGGCATATTTAGCGATTTTTACAGATATCGGCCTTCCCCACTCATTGTTTTGACTACGTGAAAAAAAAATAAGGTGACTTGTTGATTAAAATCTTTATTTTAAAAGCAATAAAAGCATTTGTTTTTAGAAAAAATGGTGAAAAGTAGTTTGTATATAGACAAACTTTAGAGGTAGTCATGGAAACAAAATTTTCAGAATGTAGATACAGAAAGTAGTAGCTACTACCATGAATTGTCCTGACTGCCCAATCAATGCACCTCCCATGAGTAGCCCCAGCCAGGCCATGTGCCCTCCATCAGAGGCCCAGGATCCCTGAACATCCATATTCAAGAGTTCCTTTCCTGCCACCAAAGCCTATTCCTTTGTATTTCTTATTGATACCCATGGAGCTCCCCGAATGACATACGACCTATTGCTGAGGACCTCCCTCTCTACATTCCACTGGCATCCTGGACAGCCCTACTTCCACAGAAGCCCCAACCCCGGGTCCAGTATGAGAGACAGAGGCAACCCTTCCAAAGACTCTGTGATTGACTGCACCCACCAGTTCCTAATTTCCATGACATTTATTAGTTTAATACATCCACCAGGGATGTAAACAACTGAGTACCAAGTTGAGTCAAAACACTGAGATGTCCCTTGATTTGTGAGATCAGCAGAAGCATAGAGGAAAAATGAGGACTGGTCCTGACGATAATAACAGAGGTGTTAAGATGTCCCACGTTTCACCGGTTTTCAAAGAGTGTCTGTCAGTTACCCTCTGACTCCCCATAAACCACAACTCGGGTCCCAACTCCTATTTGCCTAGCCTGCAGAGGTAAGCATTGCTGCTCAGGACAGCCCCACATAAATAAGTTATGGACAATATATCGCCAGCTTCCACCAGCTAATAACATCATGTATTTTTTATGCATTGTTGGGATTTGTAAGTTGGAGGCATATCCATTGAGATGGATAATGGTTGTGTTCTTTATTTTATGCACTTAGCCTTCTTTTTGAGAACTGAATTAATCTTGTGTTTTATAATGGTGAATGCCAAAGAGGTGTCTCTCCTTCTCTGTCTGTTAAAAAAAGAAGTCTTGTTTTGGCTTCTAATGTACTTGCTACTTCTGTTTATCCCCTGCTTAGACATTTTGATTAGTATAATTGTTTTTGGAAACATAAACCAAAAGCTGGAATCTAAGGAGACCTAATTCCTATGGAACAGATTTATGATCCAATATGCAAAATTCTTGTACTTTGAAATGCAGTCCCCAAAGTCAACAAGGATTTGATGTCACAATGTTTTTGAATCATTTCCTAGAGGACATCTAAAATAAGTGCTGGAGACTCAATGTCTCCAACAAATGGAGTTAAATTTTGGATTAATTTCCATTGATATTAAGGAGTATTAGGTGATTTAACCATCATTAGTTTCCCATTGTTATACAGATTAAATAGCTGTTTTATCCTAAATGCAAACAAAAAGACAAAACCCGGACTATTATTGAATTGTTTGAAATAGACCTTGATTTGAATGTCTCCAGTATGACAGGTTTCCTCAATCCCTCTGAAATACGCAGCGCTACACACGTGAGCACAAGCCATGCACCCTAGAAAAGGCTTCAGCAGATACTGGTTTTCTGCATCTGCAAATCTGGGTTGACATTCTAATAAATTTTCTAGTTTACAGAACATCAGAGATAGAAGGGACCTTAAAAGATAATGTAGTCTACCACGCTTACTTTGTACTGGACAAATCTGAGTGGGTAAATGGATTATCACACAGCTGTTTAGAGGAAGAGATTATGCTAAAATGCAGCCTTATCTTCTACTAAATGTTCTTTTCATCAGACTGCATCACGTAGGTCTGACCACAAGAAAACACAGCGGTAGTGTGTACTGGAAATTATTTGTCATTCTTGAATAACAATGGGAAGGACCCCATTATCACAAGAGGAGATTCTGATGTTAATGTAAAAAATGAAATTGTTTTTGTGTGTAATGATTCTAACCTTTTTTCTCCTATTTTTGTTTCATTTTATTGATGGTTCATGAAACTTACTTTTACTGTTTCTCTGATCTTGAAACCGTCTTTGAGAACATGTTATTTTCTGGTCTTTGTTGTTTTCACGTAGGGTGCAGTTCTTATGAAGACTTGGTTAAAATTTGAAAAGGACTGTCTGCATCATTTTGGTAAAGCTATGAAGAGCTATTACATCTCTATCACCAGTTACTCTGTTAGCTAGATGCACACATTTTCATAGTGAGCCCAACAATGTGATTAAGATCATCCGAGTAAGAATCTGAAAGGAAAAATCTAATTAACATGCATATATCCATATTAAAAATTAAAATGTTGCACTATTGGAAATGTTCATTGGTTCCGCCACTAAGGAAAACAGTATAGAGGTTGAAATCACTATCTCACAAAGATATCTGCGCCCCCATGTTTACTGCAGCATTATTTACAATAGCAAAGACATGGAGAAAACCTAAGTGTCCACCACTTAGGATTAAATGGATAAAGGAAAATATGGTGTATATATACAATGAAATATTATTCAGCCATAAAAAAGGGAAAATTGCCATTTATAATGAAATGAATAGATCTTGAGGGTGTTATACTAAGTAAAATAAGTCAAAAAAGAAAAACAAATACTGTGTGATCTCACTTACATGTCAAACCTAAAAATAAAAAGTTCTCATACATACAGAGAACAGATTGCTGGTTGCCAGGGGCAGGGGTTTGGGTGGGTGAAATGGGTGGAAATGGTCGAAAGACACAAACTTCCGGTTATAAGATAACTAAGTCCTGGCGATGCAATGCACAGCATGGTGACTAGAGTTTACAATGCTGTGTTGTATATTTGACAGTTGCTCAGAGAGTAGATTTTAAAAGTTCTCATTATAAGAAAAAAATCTAAGTATGTGTGGTGATGGATGTCAGCTAAACTTGTGTGGGTCATTTCACAATATCACATCATTCAGCTGTATACCTAAAACTAATATAATGTCTATCACTTATGTCTCAAAAACTTCATATGTATATGCCTTGCAATAGTTAAAATTTATTGAGCACTTACTGCGTAGCACACCCTTGCCAAGTGACTTATAAATGTGGGTTTTTTTTCCCATTTACTTCTCAACACAAAACTACAAAGCAGATGGCATTATTGCTCCAGTGCGCAGTTAAAGAAAAAGGAGTTCAAAAACACTTGGTTAAGACCATATTGCTAGCCAAGGATAGATCCAAGCTCTGATGCTTGCGATCTGATTCCAGAGCCTTAGCCATTTATTGGCCACTCAGTTCTAACTACTGTGGCATTTTGCCTCTCCTACATTTTGCAGCTCATAATTGGCAATCCAAACTTGATTAAAATGGTAGCATGAGCAAATATGACTCAGAAAATTCTATACTCATAAGAAAATTGTTTCACTGAAGGGGTCCAAGGGAAACTCAGTAAGAGCTTCACTTGGAGTAGATTTAAGACCAGTCCATCTTTGACTGTGCAGGTAACAACTTCAGGTGATTGGAAAGTTCTTATTCCAATTGCCTTAATCAATGGCTTTCAATTTCTTATGCAAATGAATTTACACATATGTAAATGCAAAGTCACAGAAGAAATGCAAACCCGATAAATCTGTAATGACGCCAGCCTTATTACCCGTCCATGGTTCCAATGAGAACTTACGGCAGTGGCACAATTACTCTATTTCCCACAAGCAGCTTCTGTAGTGGCATCCAGTTTGTAGTTTGTCACGTGGGTGACAGCACAAGTACACACAGAGCTGGTCACTGTGAAAAAGTCAGATACTTCGATGGGCATTCTCTAGCAATAACATTATGGGATGTATTTATGAATGTGCAGGGACATTTACTTAATGGCACAAATTAAAACATTAGCTAAGAAGTAAGTATGGCAGACAATGAAATGCAGCATGCAGGTAAACAAATGTTCTTACACGTTTTGTCGTCTTTGCCTTGGTGCTTCTATATATACATATCCACTTGTGCCACGTTTCTAGTTAATGTCAGAGTGACAAATGTCACCACAATCACACCTCATGTGAAGAGAATCTCTTGCATCATGTAGTTATAAAGGGAAGAATGATAAACCTCAAATCAATCGCCATACCTAAACACATCTGGAAATACTTTGGAATCCTATTTCTGAAGTATTGATAATTTTTTGATGTCACTGCTTTAAGGAAACTTTCCAGTATCTTGCTTCAAAGTATAAAATATTGATAACGGTCCCTGGCTGGTGTGGCTCAGTGGATTGTGCACTGGCCTGCAAACCAAAGGGTCGCTGGTTCAATTCCCAGTCAGGGCACATGCCTGGGTTGCAGGCCAGGATCCCAGTGGGGGGCACGTGAGAGGCAACCACACATTGATGTTTCTCTCCCTCTATTTCTCCCTCCCTTCCCCTCTGTCTGAAAATAAATAAAATCTTTTAAAAAATAAAACAAAATAAAATATTGATAATGGGGTGATTCATAGAGAGGATGACAGGAACCTTTGACCTTTATGGACTTTGTAGGCACTTGTTCACATAACTGTATACTATACATACAGTGAAATCAGATGTACAGTGTCAAAAGGGAAAAGATGCACCAGCCTAATTTTATCCTATGTCTTGCAGATTGAGACTCACAATGATACGTTTTTGCATTAATTCAGTATGCTCAAAGAATTCCATCATGGATACCTCCTGCATGACAGAAAATGGTGCGATAACTTTCGATGATCTTCATGTCTGCCCCATAACGCCATGTGTTGTCTTCCGTTTTATTGCTCCGTAATTGTTGAATAACTGGTCTCTCCCCTGCCCTAAATTATAAGCTCCTTGAGAGGATGATTGTGTCTTCTTCCTCATTGAATCT
>PVJI01034220.1:0-10628 GCA_004026765.1 Micronycteris hirsuta | reverse complement strand
AAAACAAAACAAAACAAAAAAGTAAAAAAAAAAAGAGAGAGAGAGATATGAGGAGGAGTGGCCTAAGAATACTAAAGGAGAGGGAGGAAGAAGGAATTAAAAACTAGTGAAGGACAGAGAGGAAGAAGGGCTAAAAAAAAACAAAAACAGAGTAAAATAAAACAACAAAAAACAAAAACAAACAAACAAACGGAAACACACACACACACACACACACACACACACAAAAACCCTTCAGCTTTCTGATTTTAAAGCTGTCCGGTCAGGCTGCATCCGGCTTGGAAGATATTAGTTTTGCTTTTCTTCCTTCCTGAGGTGTACTCTTCACTGTTGTCCAGACCCCAGCCCAGTTCCTCGGTGTGCTTCTGAGTCTAAACAGTCTTTCGATGTGCACCTGATAGGGGCAGCTCTCCCATCGCCTATTTTCTCTCTGTTGGTCTAACTAATAAGTTCTTTCTGCGCCCTTTCTGGATAGTTTGACCCCGCTCTGAGTCAAGAGTTTGTGCAGTCTGCAGCTCCGGTCTGCCACTCCCCTCAACTGGGTGCTTCTGTCTTATTCCCACAAAGCTGATTGGTCTTGCCAGGCTACGTGTGCTGGGGCTGGATGGCAAGGGCTTTGTCCCCAGCTGTCGGCGTGAGCCGGCTTTTAATTCTGTCCCTGGGTAGTGCGCCAGCAAGCGCCAATCGAGGGGCCCCGGTTGCGCACTGTCCCTGTTATTTTTGAGCTGTGCGCCTGTGTTCGCTCTCTTGTCTGTCCCTGGAATGTGCGCCAAAGAGCTCTGGCTGAGAGGCCCAGTTGTGCACTGTCCCTGGTCTTTTTGAACTGTGCACGATTAGACCACAGATCACGGGGTGCGCAGGACCCTTAGCTTCCCGTTTGGTTGCGCAGGTCACACTTGGCTGTAGAGCCGCTGACTGAAAGCTGTTCCCAGTTCTTCTGGAATGAGTTGAGAAAGGCCTCGGTCCCAAGCTCAAACAGCCTCCAATTCCCCTTGATGGAAGCGCAAGCTGCCGTGGGCCGAGGGCCGACCGAGTTCTCACTCCGGTGCTACAGGCAGACTTCCCTGGGCCTCCGAACTGGGTCGCGCACCGATCCCGGTTGCCTACCGACCCAGTGGCGCACTGACCTCGGGACTGTTGGGGGCGGGGCCTCTCCAAATAGCCACGGAGCACCACTTTTTTTCCTGTTTTTCCTCTCCGAAAAATTCTTCCTATTTACGCCCGCCAGACCAAACAAGCATCTGACCACTCACAAATCCTACTCTGGCTCCCTCCCCAAGAATCTTGCGTCTGATCCGGGCGGCTGCCGGGTCTGGGACCGAAGCCCCTCCCCGCTCCCCGGGCTGGTCCCGGTGGGGACCCTTTCGTGCTGAAGCACTCTGCTTACCGTATGAATGTTCGAATTCCCCTGTAATCTTGGGCATCAATCATCATATGTGTTGGAATACTGCTGAGTTTTCGCCCCGTTCCTCAGAAAATCAACCAGTGGGCTGGAGGAAGTAAACTCTGTTCCCCCATCTCGCCGCCATCTTCCCTCGCTCTCCTGATCTTAAAATTTTGAGTTGGGATGGAAAGTAGCAAGCATCAAAGAGATGATTCATTTTTAAATCTATCAGCTTACAAGTCTACACATTTGCTCATCGTTTTTTTTTTTCAATGAGTGAATACGAAGGCCTTTAAGGACTTCTGTAACTTCAAAGTGAGTAAGTTTGTTATCACAAGTGTAAGATGTAAGACTGGCACATCGAGTATAATTCCAGTATGGCCTTCAAGATGGTGGTTTCATAGCTGAATGAAGAATATGATTATCAAAGGGTTAATACTGTCAGTAGGGAATTTTTTAAGCACATGAAACACTAGAGAAGTGACCAGAGTCTTAGACAGAGGGTACGTTCTGAACCATGGACTAAGTCACAATGACTGGGGCCGTGGGTGAGGACGTGCTTTACTGCCATACTCTGTAAGAAGCCTGTTGTAGTTAGGGAGAATTTCATAGTCATCTCCCGATACTGAAGACAATTGTAGTTGGTCCTTGTCTCCTCACAGAGAACTGTTCGCAGAGAGCTAATGACCTTGTGCTAACAACCCAAGTAGTAGGAGAAATGTCATGCTCATAGCTCTCACCATGAGCAAATAAACTAGAATTTAGCTTCTTCACTCATCCTTCTGTTATGCATTTTCTGAATCTATTCATTAAGTCAAGAAATATTTATTGAGCATCTACCATGTATCTGATACCTAGGGAGGTGCTGGGCATATAATGCGGGAGCTGATAGGCCTAGCCCTTTTCTCCTTTCCTTGGTACTGACTAAATCATACCCTGTGAAACTTCAGCCAGTTATAGGAAAAGACTGAACAAGCAAAAATGCACCACCAACAACAGCAACGAAGGAATGTCTATCAGTTTCAGTATCACAACTAAGGTTACATTAGGCTTGGTGCCAACATTTATTCCTTTATTTATTCATGGTGACTATATCTTGAGCATCTTATGGATGCCAAGCATTCTGTAGCTGTTAATGATACAAAAGTGATTAACAAGAATCACAACAAATATTTGTTTAATTATTTAGGCTCTGAAGACATTGAAATAAATAGAAATATTGAAGCAACTAAATAATAACATCTTGCTTACAAGAATAACAGATGTTATAGTAGGTAGACAACATGGTTGATTAATGCAGATAAATCAAAGGCGGTGTATTTTTTAAAATTTGTCATCGAAAGGAAGTGAAAATATGAGGTTTACTGTAAGACTGTACATCCAAATAGAAAAAAAGCTTCAAAGTTTCCAACTTGAAAGACAACAGACTTCAGTGTGTAATGTTTTCAAGTGACAGAATCTGATCAATAAAACCATATGAGAAGTTCCATCATCAAGAGAAAAATTTTTAAAGGAGCTTCAGATTAACTAATTTTCGCATCAGACTGCATGTGTGCAATGTGCCATTGAGTTGGCTCTCACTCCTGGCGACCCTGTGAATGTGTGATGTCCGGTGTCCTATCCTCAACAGCCCTGCTCAGCTCCTGGAGACTCAGACTTATGGCTTCTTCTATGGAGTCAGCCCATCTCGGATTTGGTCTTCCTCATTTTCTGCTGCCTTTTGTTTTTTCCCAGCATTATTGTTTTTTCCAAAGAACTCTGCCTTCTCATGATTTGCCTGAAGTAGGACTACACAGTGAAAGTAAAAATGCAGAAACTGTAAATGTAATTAAAATAACAGATTAGTATCTGAAGGAGAGTAGGTGAAGCTGCTTCTGGAGAACTGGTGTGACTCATGAGGAAAACTGATTATGCAACAAGCGTGACTCACTGTATTTCGCGCTACTGAGAGCAGAATCAACAGGTATTCTCAGTCTTCCCACTAAGGAAACATTCTATCATACTTCTAGATTTAATTTTAAATTGTATCATTTAGCCTGTTGATAGAATTATAGTAACCTCGAAGCCCCCAGCACAGAATACCTACAGGGAGCAGAGCAGCTAGCCCAGGTCTAGCTGGTTTACTACTGTACCTAAACTTGGTCATGTTCTCCTTGCTCAGGTACTCTATTTCACTTGGTATCCCGGTGGCTTTCCAAATTACTCTGTTACAGATAAGGCAGTGTTACAACTACTGAAGGCATAGAGGTGACAGATGACAGTGAAGAGAGGGTCCCGAGAAACACCAAACAGAAAACCTCAGTTATCTTGGACAAACCTGCCCATGTGTTTTCAGAAATCCCCCAAAGGCAATGCTGGGTTGTGACACTTGCAGTTCATAAGGAGCAGCATGAGTCATCAAGAAAATATCAATCCGTGTTCAAACATTTCTATTTGACTAAGACTTGGGAGTGAAGAATAAAGTAAACTAAAAAGCTTTGTCACTTAAGGGAGGGGTCAAACTTCACTCTCAACAATTAATGTGGTTGAAACCTTCATTTCCTTATGTAACTGGATTTGAGCTTTCACCAAAAGATGCCTCACCGAGTGCTCTGAGATAAAGTTTACATCTATAGAAAGTTAAAATAACACTTACTGAAGCCTACAGTGCTCAAGCCCCCAACACTATATTCAACATATGAGAGAATATTTTAAATGAGTTTCTCATCCCAATGTACTCAAGACTAATAGAAACAATAGTAGAAAACACTTATTAAGCATTTATGTGTCAAGTATCATGTCGATTTCCTTACGGAGGTCATCTGTTTTAGCCCCATGACAACCCTAAGAAGTAGATATTATCATTATCCCCAAAGTACTGACACTTTCTGGGTTACCCTCAGGTCCTACCATAGACAAGGGGGAGCTGAATTTGAATTCTGGCCATTAAAGTCTAGAGACAGTGGAAATCTCTGATTCCGGTAGATTTCTTTTTCATTGGATCGGATGTAAGCATTATTTCCCCAAACAGTTTTTTTTTTTAAGATTTTATTTATTTTAGAGAGAGGGGAAGGGAGGGAGAAAGAGAGGGAGAGAAACATCAATGTGTGAGAGATACATCCATCAGTTGCCTCTCACACGCTCGCTAGTGGGGACCCAGCCCGCAACCCAGGCATATGCCCTGACTGGAGTCGAACTGCAGACCTTTTGGTTCACAGGTCGGCACTCATTCCATGGATCCACATCAGCCAGACCCAAAAAATAGCATTTCTTTTTCAAAATGTTACCGTGAGCTCTCTTAAGTGCAAATCGACTCAGGAAATGTATCTCTATGGTTTCAAAGTAAAGTTGAAATTCTTGATAAAAAATCTGCAGGGAATCAAAAATGCTACAAGAGAGAAATTGACAATTTTAAGGTATGCTTTTAACTAGCAGAAATCAATCAACAATGTGTGGTTTTGTCAATTTCATGAATAATGTCACTAAACCTATAAAATTCTGTATATCTTTCAAGTTGTTCCTTGAATAAAAACTGTATTAAAACGAACTTGCTAATTTATGGAATGAATAGTCTAAATTAGGAAATATATTAGCTACAAGGGAAATGGAGACTTTCTATCAATAAAGGAACAAGATAAAGCTTTCAGATGTATTACTTTCAAATGGATACAATACATATGTATAGCTACCACTGTACATAGTTACTATACTATTTTTAATAAGATATTTCAAAGTAAAGAACCTATGTTTTGAAGAAGTTCTGCTTCAAAAAGAAAGATCCGATTGCTATTGGAGTTATAAATTTGTTTACAAAAATAAGTTAAGATTCTGAAAAACAGTTTCTTCTGCAACTGTGCTTAGCAAATTCATGTGCAGAGAGATTACAAAGATATGTTTAATTTAAATCAAATGGCCACAGAACTGTTAATTAGCAGAACCTGAGAATGTATGTGAGTTCTAATTCAGGCAATATTTTAAACTCTCTGTAATCGACTACCCTGTGATTGTGCTTTTCAAATGTCAAAGTCAGAGGAAGGAAGGTCAGGGAAAGAATCCAGAATTATCTGGTCATTATGTGTTTACTTGAATGCTATGCTAAAGAAAATTTCAGTGAATATAATGGCAGCAAATTACTCACTGATGATTCAAGCTCCTGTTGAGTTTGGTATTTTCAGGAAAATCCAGTTACCTTAGCAACTAGCATATCACATGGAACATGCTGTAGCATGCAGGATGTTTCCAAGTCAAAATCTTGTCCCTCTGGAAGAGATCACACCAGGAAACAGGAAAATAAATAAACCAACTTCTTCACATAATGGATTAAGTTATTTATCGTACTAATAGGTAAAATATAATTTATATTTAAATCAGTTTTTCTTTGCCACAATCCTATCGAAATGGCAATATGCATATTACATGAATGAAAAATAAAGAAACTATATAACTTAAATGTGCAAAGTAAATCTTCAATAGCATCAACCTATCAATATTATATTGACTGACATAAGCACATACGACTGAATGATCTTTGGGAGGAAGAATTATAGTTATAGGTAAAATACTCTGAAAAATGTAGGTAATACATTGTTATCACTGAGCATCCAGAAGTAGAAGTACTTTTATCCTGGTGGTAGTAATTTCTAAAGTTGACAAAATTATAATTTTAAAATTATGACTTTACAAGTCTAAAACAATCTGTTTGAATGTGAAAGATGCAATTAAACAGACTGATATCTGCATCGTTTTAGACACCTAAGTCTTACGAATTTAGAGAAAAATAAATGCCTTAAGTTTATTTAATCCTCTTCATGTGCATTGCAGAAGAAACAAGTATCCGTTGCTTGCCTCCCCAGAGCACAAAGTTTTCGGTGACAATACAGAAAAAGTGTCTGCCTTGGCAGAGCTCATGTTCTAGTGGGGAGAGACATACAGTGAAAAAGAAACAGGGCAAATTATACTGTGGTGCCTTACAAAGCGTATGGAAGAGACTGACTCTTCCTCTACCTCATTCTCCTTCCTCCCCCTCCAGGATAACTCAGTCTGAAACTGGAGGGGCCGGATGGAGCAGAGCAAGCAGGGGGAGGGGCGCCGGGCCACTGGTGCTTGTTACCAGAGCCCTGGCAGGGGGATAGCACCTGCTGCAGCTGGAGATTCAACATGTAAGGAAATGCACTAAGGACAGCGGGCGTCGGGTTTCTCACTGTTGGAAAAGGGAGTTACAAATTCAACAAATGAGAAAACTAGAGCAAATCCTGCCTGTGTGGTTGGATTGGACTGGGAAATGTATACATGTTAATATATGTATAGATAAATATAGAAATAAATACATGTAGAAATATACATACTTTGTAATATAGAACAAATATTTCTAATATTCACAGTGTGTATTATATATTAAACATACAATTATATGTGATATTAAATAAACATATAAAAATATATGTTTGAGACTTCTCAGTGGAAAGACCCAGGCAATATATTATATGATAACATATTATAACATGCATATTATATATAATATAATATTATATGCTAAGAGAGCTAAAGCACCAAATTCTAATGATGTAGGGCATGCATAGAGACCTGATCTTGCATTCTAAACACTATTTTTCACTAAAAGGAAACAGGCTTCCTTGTAAAGATGGCTGATAGACTATGAGCAAGGAAGCACGAGACAAACCCAGAAAGTGTAATCATGCTAGAAAGCAAGGAAACTCTGAAAAGATGATTGAAATATGTCAAAAGGAAGAAGTCAGCTTGGAGAGGCTCCTCCCAGTCAAATCTGGGAGTGTGAGCATCAAAGTAAGTAACAGCAAAAGGTTAAAACATAATGAATAAGATAGAGAACAATTGGTATATACAGATATAAATAAATTAATAAAAAATAATGGAAACTTGACAAGGAAAATTATTTTACAGTCTTAAAGGCCTCCCCACAAAGGGCTTACAAATGACAAAGGGAAATGAGTAACTTTCCAGTGGAGAAACCTGGCAGACACCACCTCGCTCAAGTGATCCAAGTGAGCATACCTTGGAGAGGGCAGAACCGAGCTCATGTGCTACCTGGGGGGAAGCCGTGAGAGGGCTGCAGCATCATTTCTGTGACGTTTTTGCCAGGGGCTCATAACAGAATCTGATCATAAGGAAATATCAAACAAATCCAGACGGAGGGACACTGTACAAAATAAGTGGCCTGTAATGAGGTCGTGACAGTCAAAAACAAACAAACAAACAAACAGACAAACAAAACTAAGGGACTCTTCCAGATTGAAGCGACTAAGAACAACTAAGTGCAATGCGTGATTTTGAGCTAGATCCTTCTGTTTGAAGGACGTTGCTGGCACAATGTGAAAACAGCCAAACACTTAAATGGAAGATGTGTATTAATGTTAATTTTCTGATTTTGTTAGTGGTCATGCAGCTATGTGAAGAATGTCCATGTTTGTAGGAAATAGCCAGTAAAATAGCCGAGAGTGCCTGGGACACCATATTGCTGTCATCTTTACCTCAGTAGTTCAGGGAAAAATTGTTTTTTTGGACCACACTTCTACCTTCTCTCTGTGATTGTTTCAAAATAGTAAGCATGCAGAAAGGGAATACAGTGGATGGTGACTGCATACGGACAACCCCTTTAAATGAGTGTTGTCAGGAAAATATTCTCATTAGAGGTGGCATTTCAAGCTGAGAGCTGAAATATAAGAGCCAGCCATTCAAAAATCTGGCTGAAGAGCCTTCCAAGGGAACAGCTGGTGCTGAGGCTCTCATCGTGAAGGAGTTCAGTGAGTTCCAGGAATAAAGAAAAACAAGAGTCCGGTAGAGCTGGAGCCTGGTGAATGAGAGAAGAGCGATGAAAGGTGCGTGGACAACCTCTGGGAAGGGGCCTCATTGGTGATGATAACTTTCTAACTTTCTTTGAGGTGCCAAGGAAAACCACCGAAAGATATTTAGCTAGAATGGAATCTGAACTCATTCATATTTTTAAAAACCACTCAGCAAAGATGGGGGATAAGAGTGAATGTAAAGCAATAAAGGGCGATTTGTTTTAGAAGTCAAAAATGGAGAAAGATGTTATATATTTTGGAAGTAACAGTGATAGGAGGTATCACAATGACTGTAGAATGAGGATACCGGAAAAGGGAAAAATAAAGGGTAAAAGGAGCAACTATTCTTTATTCGGAGGTTACCGCATGCCCTGCAGCCTCCAGTCACTTCACAGAAATCCATTTGCTCATTGACTCCTCAGAGCATTCCTTCGAGACAAGTACTGTGGTTGGCCCCATTTCAAGGTTTTGAAGCACGAAGAGGTTAAGTGATAAGACTGAAGTCACGTGGACAGTAGGCGGCAGAGCTGTGATCTGATCCATAATTGTACACTTAACTATATAGCGTATTTTTTCTTTCTTAATCAACTTTTTGAGGTATAATTTACATATAATCTAATATACCACCTGTAAGTGAATAGTTCAATGATTTTTTAAAAACAGATAAAACTGTGTAGCTACCACCAGAATCAAGATACAGAATATTTTCGATGCTATGAGTCACCCCTGCAATGTTTCAGAGCTAATTTCCTCCGCCCCCACCCCTGATCTCCTCCCATCAGCTCCAGGCAAACATTAGTCTGCTGTCTTTCACACTCATTTAGTTTTGCTTGTTCTAAGAATTTTTTAAAATGTATGCACTCTGTGTGTCTGGCTTCTTTTACTTAGCTTAAATGTTTTTAAAGGCACTCTGCCATATTGTTACATAAATCCAAAGTTTGTTTCTTTTAATTGTGGATTTTCTTTTAATTATTTGCAATCTATTGATGGACATTTAATTATTTGCACTGACTGACGGACATTTGGGCCCTTTCCACTGGTTGGCTTTTTTGAATAAAGGTACCAGTAAATTTGTGTGCAAGTCTTTTTTATAACATAGTTTTTCCATTTCTTTTTGAATAAATAACCTAGAAATGGAATTGTTATATCATATGTTTTATTTTATAAGGAACTGACAAACAGTTTTCCAAGGCAGGTGTATCATTTGATATTCTCCTCAATTATGTAGAAGAATTCCACTTGCTCCCCAATTTTGACTGAAGTTACGGGTTTGGGGAGGAAGAATACAGAGGTAAAGTGGCATTTTCATCTCATCTTATTAGGTAGGGGCACATAGTACCAACATAATTTACCACCACCAATGTTGACCTTGATTGCTTGGCTGAAGTAATGTTTCTGAGGTCTCACCAATGGCAAGTTACTTTCCTCCCCTTTCCATACAGAACCCTTTGGAAGGAAGTCTCTATACACTGTCCATCATTAGGGAGTAGGGAGTTACGCTCCACCTCCTTGAGGGCAGAGTATCTACATTAATTACAGTGGTCTCCCTTTATTCAAGGTTTTGTTTGTCTCAGTATCAGTTACCCTTGAGCAACTGCAGTCTTAAAATGTAAAATAAAAAGTTTCCAGAAATAAACAATTCATAGGGTTTAAATCGCATGCTGTGCTGAATGGTGTGATAAAATCTCACGCCATCTCTCTCCGCCCTGCCCTGGACGTGAGTCACCCCTTTGTTCTGCACGTCCAGGCTGCATACACTCCTTGCTCTTTAGTCACGTAGTAGCCACGTCAGTGATCAGACTGTCTGTTGTGGTATCACAGTGCCTGCTTGTGCTCACGTGACCCTTATTTTACTTAATAATGGCCCCAAAGACATTCGCATAACTTTTATTACAGTATATTGGTACGTTTGTTCTATTTTATCGTTAGTTATTGTTGTTAATCTCTTATTGTACTTAATTTATAAATTAGACTTCATCGTAAGTATGTAAGTATAGGAAAAAACAATAAATATAGGATTCAATACTATCCATGTTTTCAGGCATCCAGTGGGGGTGGTGGAATGCATCTCCAAGACTAAGGGCGGTAGAACACAAGAAAAATTTGTCTGTTATCCCTCATTATTTATTTACTCAATCATTTATTTACATTGGTATGAACTCGTGAATATAGATTTTATACATTGAGTTACAATCCAATACCACTTCATTTGTTTGTTACTCAAATCGTTCCAGCTTTGGCTATTGGGGGTTCTTTCTGTAGTGTTGATGTTCTTCAGTTTCGCTATGATGTATCTAGATATAGATACATGTGTATATCCTGATCAAAGTATTGTTTTTCAACTTAAACTACAGAAAATGAAAATACATGCTGTCCAATAGCTGTATATTTATGTGCAAGTATTGAAACTACAACACACAGCAGTCAGACTCTATAGACCTTAA
>PVJI01034219.1:7500-10632 GCA_004026765.1 Micronycteris hirsuta | reverse complement strand
AGGGCCACTGGAGAGCTTGAGTAATCCGCTGTCTGGCCGCCAGGTGAAGGGGACCCTTTGGCTCTAAGGCCTGGCTGGGACCACAGCGATTTATTAAGGGGTTTTAAATTGTCTGACTTTGAGGTTGTGGTTTTTGGGAAAACAACCTAGATACGGCTAAAATGCTGCAGGAGAATTAGAAGAGGTGTGTGTGTTGGTGGGGGGGTTGGTAGTGGGAGCACTGCTTCTCTCCAGTCCCTTTCCCCTGGGCGCCCTAGTGCCCGACAGGGCGACCATTGGGCAGAGCCGGGCTTCTGCCTCCTCTCCCTCCAAGATTTCAGATAAAGCGTCTGCCTTGCTGCAGCGAATCCGCACAATTAAAAGCTTTAATTAGTGGCTCCTCCATTTTCTTAGTTCTGATGGGCTTTATCTAATGAGATCTGGTCTCTGGCTTAGATCTGCTCCGAATGACGTGTCCGCAATGAATGAGAGCTGCGTCGCAAACAAAACATTTAATTAACAAAATTGGCCTCTAAGAGAGGGAGGGAAAAGCAAGAGTGGGGGTGGAGAGGAGGGGGAGGGTAGATCTTAAAGGGGCCAACGCAAGTCTCCCCCCCAAACCTTACGAAAGTCGGCGAACCTTGGAACTGCCCCTTTTCTTCCCAGCCCTTGACCCCTCTGCTGACTCCAAACGCCACCAAGTAGGTTCTGAAACTCCGTTTCTTTTACTTCAAACCCTTCTTTCTCCACCCCCATCCCAGCCCGAAAAAGTGCAGCAAGAGGAGGAAGTTCAGTGATGAAGGGTGGGGTTCCAGGTTCTGGGAGGGCTAGGAAACGCGCCAGAGGCACCGGTGGTGGGCCTGGGTCAGCCTTTTCTCTCTCGGCCTGGACCAGGTCTGGGGGTCGGGGGCCGGCTCCCAGCTCGCGGCTTGGCCCGCAGCCTCAGGCCCGCGAGGGGGCGAGCGCAGGGCGGGAGCCGGGCAAGCTAGTCGCGCTTTCTTTCCTCGCTCTTTCCTGGGTGGTTCACGTGGCGCCCGCAGCCGCAGTGTGCGCGGCAGCAAGAGGTGGGGGCCGGGGCGAGGGGATCGGTGGTGGTTGGTGGCGGAGGGTGTGTTTGTGGAGGGGGTAGCGTTAGTAGCGTTGGGCAAGGGAGGCGCCGCCAGACAGCGAGTTCATTTCCCTGGTAATCAACAGCAAGCTGCTATATTCAGAGAATGCTGTCCCTTTAATTGAACAGGCTAGGTAATTAAATGGCACTTTTCCAATAGGACGTGCTAGGTAAATCTAATAGTTGGTTATTTAATATCACTTTGAAGTCTGCCCACTCAAGCACAATGACAGCACAGGAGCATGTGAACTATTAGCTAGGAGAAAAAAAACCGAGGATCTCAAAAATTAATTAAATCGCATGCAATTTAGGGGGAACGTTTATCTTGATTTGTCATAACAGAATTAATTCAAGGCCTCCAATTCACTTGGGGGCAGATCTGTTACTCTGAATTAACCAAGCGTAATTTGGCTGATTTTTTTTTCCTCTCCGTCCCCTCTAATGCAGCAGTTGAGATTATTCACAGCCCCCCTCTTAAGTATCAATAGCTTCTGGTGCTTTTAAGGTGCTTGGTCTCTAGTTATTCCAAAGTACCTTTAATGGACTTGGCTCCAGGCATAATTTCTGGGTTGCATTTCTTTGTTACATTTAATATAGCTGGTGCAGAATTTAGATTAAATATAGGAACCTGCTGGAAAACCAATTGCTTCTGCATCAGTAGCTGTGGATGTGCATTTTTCTCCTCAGATAGGTTGCTGATATTTACTTGCAGGTACAAATGTATACCTTTCAGCTGCACTCGTAGAAACACACCTCTCCTTGCCAGAAAGCAGTTTGGAAAACACAGCCAGGCAGTGCTCCATATTGCTGGTATTTTGCTTGAAGTAATAACGCAGTAGAAAATAAGCCCACCTATTGGTCATGGAAGTTACGGAAAGATGCTAAGCATTATTACTAAACTAAAAATACGACTCGCTCTCCATCTCTTTATGTCAGCAAGGAGAATTGAAGCGGAGCCGACCAGCAGTACTAGCATTACATTGTGCTTTTTTCACACAGGAGTGAAGCACCTTGAAAGTGCAGGCGTTTGGTGGGATTTCTTCCCTTCTTTTCCCTTTTTCCCATATAAGGAACCTCTTGATGTTTGTGATTGATTGCATTGCCCAAATGCTGAAATATTAACGACCTTCTTGGACTGAGGACCCAAAGAAAGGAAACTGAAACCGATTCTGTCATCACAATTAAAGACTCCCCTGGCTTTAATTAGCCTGACCTGGGGTATATCTCCCCATTGCTTGAGTTAAAGAGAAAAGAGCCCATTATAGTCCAGCCTGAGACCGATAGCTACTTAATTGAGCACCTAAAGCCTCGAGCCTTTTAAATCAAACACTGTCCTGGACGGTCCCCTTGGTTAGATAATTAACTCTCTAGTGCACAGAAACGCTGTTAGGGGAAAAAAAAAACAACTTTTCAGAAAAGGAGTGAATTCCAATGGTAGCCTTCGTCGCTGGTAGAGGGGATTAAAATGTGTGTGGACATGTGAGTTGTTCTGCTCTGAGGCGGCCTTAAAGCTGTAGACATGAAAGGATCATAAACTCCATTAATAATGTTGTTCAATAGCACATCAGTCCTGGCTAGATGTTGGTCATTTTCAAACTTTGTAATTTTTGACACTTTAGGAATCCCATGATTTTGTGGCTGAATGTTCCTGGGAAGGTTATGAAAGTGGCGTTGGAGAAAATCAGATGTATGGAAAGCTTTTGGATTACATACCACTGCCTGGGTTATTAAACTGCACTTAAATGTTGAGGACATACAACTGACTTCACTCAGGGTGAATTGTTAAATAAATGAACACTTCAGGCTGGGTAGTCAGATGCTATGAAAGGGTATTTTCGAGATGGAGTTCACCATGTACCTGTTGGTAGTGGCAGCCGTAATTACAGACTCCTATCCATTCAAATACTTCTGTGTTGCTCTAAGAGGATGTTTGGTCCTTAGCTCTGGCAAGATTCTGTTCCCCGCCACTATTATCTACACACACATGCCACTTTATCCTCAGTATATATTTGGCCACATTGACAGGTTTGTGACTTTATTTGTAC
>PVJI01034219.1:0-5000 GCA_004026765.1 Micronycteris hirsuta | reverse complement strand
GTCCCGGGAGATCGGTTTCACTACATCAATGGCAGTTTATTTTGTGAACATGATAGACCTACAGCTCTCATCAATGGCCATTTGAATTCACTTCAGAGCAATCCACTACTGCCAGACCAGAAGGTAAAACCCCCGCAGTTACTAATAAGCGTCATTAGAGCAAGTTGGGTGGCTCATCCTTTTTGCACCGAGCAAGGGAGTTTTCCTGGGTGCTCGTGTTATTGTATGCTCTTTCAAGAAATAGTAGACTACTCATACATACAGGGTTCAGAAGTAGGAGAGTGGATGAAATTGTGAACTCTTCTAGAAGTTAAAAAAATCCCGACTTTATAGCTTCACTGATGTTGAATGTAGGATTATATATATGCAAAGTTGAACAAAGTATAAAACTTCTACCAGCTTTTTTAATCCCATTTAATAATTTTGATACTCAGAAACACAATGGATGTGAATAGGTTATTGTGGGAGGAAAATTAGAACGTTAATGGTGGGAAAGGGAATCATCTTTGTCATGAGTGATTTCTGTATTAGTGACAGCAATCTGAACCAGTGTCCAGAAAAGCAGTTTTAGAAACATCCTGTAATTCCAGAGGAAAACGGTTTTGTTGATTGGTAGTCCTGCAAAATTTGAATGCGTTTTTACTTTAAAAACAAAGGTCTGGCTCTTTCCAATCTTTTTGGGCTACTGGTAGCTCCATTAACGGATTCTTGATCCACAACTGGAAAGTTTTTGGACCAGAGTTAGAAATGAGGAAATCATACAAGCGTTCAAGTCATGTAGTATTAGAAGGCACTTCAGAGGGAAAATTGGTGATCAACAGTTGTCCAGCACCACCCGTGCTGGACAGTTTTAGATCTATTTTAATCTCCTTAATAAGTCCTATAGCTATGCAAGTGAGTGCATTTTGATAACTGCTGTGCCTAATTTGTAACAATTACTGTCAACCTTCAGTTAAGAGACTGTTCATTCCACACTGGCCCAGAAAAGAGTGAAATGTATGACTCGTGCGCATAATTTTATTCACATCATATTTCATACTGATTATGTATTGATGACATTGATTCATTTACTCTTTACAGCGCCACTTGCATGGATATTAAATCTTATTGACCACAGATGAATTTTAATTTCAGATTGGTGATAGATTTTTCCATCAGCTCTGATAGTATGTTTGACTTTTTCATCATTAACCCAGGCAATCATACAGCACTGAGTTATTGCATTGAAACAAAAAGTGCACACTTCACTTGGTAATTCTTTATGGATTTACAATAGGAACTTCATTAATGTCTGTTGTAAGGATCACAAAAAAACAACATTTATCTGCAAATAGGAATTTAGCAAGCTTGAAAAGTTTCAGGAAAAAATATTATGCTTCTTTGTCTTCTGTAATGCATTGTTTTTAATGCTGTGTGCGGGGGAAAATGACTAATATTTGTAAACTTTTAACTGTTTAAAATTACACTGCCACATTCTAATCCTCATTTATCGTTTTCCCTTACTCAAGTTTATGGGATAATTTTAAATGTATTTTTCATTGCTTTACTAACTAAATGTTAATTACATTGCAGTATGCACACTTTATTTAATCTACTAACAGGGGAAGCTACACAGAATACCATTTTAAGAATAGAAGTCAAATATTTTATTGCCAATTAACCAGTCACCACTGATGAGACAGTTCAAGCCGCTTTAAAAAATGCCCGTACCTATAAACACACACAGATGTTTTTATGGTTTGAATTGTAATGAAATGAATGTACAATGTAGAGTTGAGAACATAACTCTAGGTAACATAAATATATTGAGAGACCCATTTCAGTTTGGAGGCAAAGCCCTCATGTGTAAAGTGCACTTTCTTTGCACCTGGTAGTGCAAAGAAAAATGACCTAGGAAAAAAACGGTTGATTTCTTCCCCACCCCTTCCAGTATAAGAGCTTAGTTTTCCCCCCAATTAATCTTCTTAAGTTTGTTGCTGGTTTTATACCATTTCTTTCTCTGACTTAGCAAAGCGTAAAAAGTGATTGTTCCCGCTCACCAACATGCATGGTGAGAATGGAGGGATGTGGAGACCAGATGGAAAATGCAGCCAAACCAAAGCAATGGGAACACAGGCAGTGGCTGTGCTGGCCAGAGGCGGAGTGGGAAGGACACAGGAGACATGCGAGCAGGGTCTCGGTGCCACACTGTCTTACTGATACACGATGGTGTATGTTTTGAGGTGTTAGCGAGGAAGCAGAGGAATACTGGGAAAAAGTCTGGTTTTATGCATTTACTAGATGGCGTGGATTGCACCTTTCATGTAAGTCTTGTTCTCCATACCTCGCCCTGGGTGGTGAAAGGTAGGGTGTTCATTTTGGAATACAGGATATCCTAGGCAACGAGTAAGAACCTGCTAGTGTATATTTTCTTAATGTTGGAAGCCAAAAGAGACAGGTGGCCTTCAAAAATTAATAGCTCTTAAAAGGCATAAGGAACTATAACTTAAGGATATGTTCTTGTCAGATGTTGATGAGAAGCTGTGTTTGGGGGGTTATGTTAATTAAGAGCATTTCCCTGTTGGTATGAATGTCTCATGTTTTTGCCCTTGGTGCTCAGCTCACCCCGAGCACAGGCAGTTCACAAGGTAGTTTTTGTAAATAAAGGTTTGGGGCAAGCTGAACGTGGTCCAGAGAGTTATTAATGAGAGGGGAAGGGGGAAGAGGTAATGAAAACACACTTCCTGGTGGAACATAAACTGCTTTTTGGAACTGGAGAACGCTTTAAAATTATTTTCCCAAAAGCCTCTGGCGTTTCTTTTCTGGAGAAGAAGAGATGAGGAGAAATGACAAAAAGCTCCATTTTATTATTTTCTTCTCTCTTGTTCTCCATATTTTTGGTAGGGAAAATTGGACATTAATTTGGCTGCTTTCCTTCTGTTCGCAGAACCAATTACGTTTTTAGTGCATGATGCAGAATAAATATACCCAAGCATCCTCTGGCTTAAAAGTAATGGGTTGATTATTTGTACATCCCTTCTTTAAAGGCAGCTGATTGTATGGGAAGTATAGACCCCCCTCATCTGGCCCCTTTAAACTTTTATTCTGAAATTTGTTCTCATTGTCTGGGATGTGCAATTTAGTTTCTTGTTTACTGGTTTTTGTATATTCTGAGAAAAAAAAATAATTTTAAGCTTTTAAAATCTCTTTTAAAATCTTCGGTTTCTTGACTGAAATCTCAGACCACTGGTGTTGAAGGATCTTCAAGGTGAAGCCTCTGATTTAAAGGAGGCTTGGCTATCCTTAGGAGGATGTTGCCTTCTAGAGAATTAAGTAAATACACTCAAGAATTGTGGCTTTTTTTTTTTTTTTTTTTTTTTTTTTTTTTTTTTTTTTTTTTTTTTTTTCGGTAAGTTTTTTCCTGCTCTGGAATTTTTGCTTCTACTTGAGTGATGGTTCCACCTAGGATTTTATCTGCTTTTTAGTGAAATAAGAGATCATCACACTGCTTTAGTTGGAGGGAAATTTAGCGAGTGTCCTAGTTTACATATCACGCTGCAATTCCCCTGTAGTTACATAATTGGTGGTGTGTGTGTGTGTCCATCGTAGAGGACATTTGATGCTCATTTATTAAATATGCTTGCTGGCTGCCGCCGCATCTTTGTTCTGGACAGACAAATTACCTTTCTCACACGGAGCTTCTGCTCTGGGGAATTAAGCCTCCACCACTTTAATTAGCTTGGAAGTGGGGGGTTGCAGTTCCTAATAGACTTCAGGCTTTTAGTAAGTTAGGGAAAGGGTGAAACGAGAACTTCCTGGGAAGCTCAAAATGTCATTTAAAAGCCATAAAAATCTAATATATATTATTTCATTTTGGTAATTGCAAACAGATTGTATTTGACGACTGTGGATTATCATTTTTAACTTAGACGTTAAAATTAGACTTCCATTGAACTACATTCTTTAATTGATCGTAAGTCATTCACACATTACGTGTTTGATTTATATATTCAGAATATGTAATATCAAGTGAAGCAGACAGGGACTACCAAGTGGAAAGTAGTAGCTGAGTATACGTGTGTGTGTACACACAGACACAAACGCTTGCACGCACATGCTCATGCAGGTAACATACTGCTTTGTCAGGAAGGACATAGGTGAGTAAGTGATGCTTGGGAATATCAGAATAACCGTGATAACCGCCAATATTTGCTTAGCTTTTATCAAGTGCCAGGCACTGCTGAAAATGCTCCATATATATTACGTAATCTTTATGATAGCCATGTGATCCCCACTTTAAAGATGAGGAAACTGAGACACAGAAAGGTTAAGTAACTTGTCAAAGGTTTCACAGTTGATGAGCTTACTAACCCAAAACTTCTGGGAAGGGACATGGCTCCGAATGTGCTTTTGACATACGAGGACTCGGCAGGACATTCTAATTCATTCCTTACAGAAAGAGACTTGTTTTTAACAGAGTTAAGCAATTCATTGTAGCGCTTTACACCAGAAACTTTCTGAAAGTCCATTTATTGTCTCATTTTCTCTGCTAGTAAAACTGCAGAAAATGTTATGCTTTAGTTCTTCACTGCCGGAGTAAGTAGCATAGAAAAGCCGCCATCAAGTCACAGTTGGGAAGTAATCTAATAAAAGAAGATTAGTGAATGTAGAGAAGACAAAAGCAGTCATGTTTGAGTTTAATATCTCTCAAATTTAGCATTTTAGCTAAGATGCTCGTTTTTATTTCTTGCAGGTCTGCTAAAAGGTCAGAGTAATGCAGAATGCGTGCCTTCATCTCAGATTTTGTTCATCACAGGTGGATCCCATGTGTCTTCAGTAGACAAGTCACCTTTGTAGCTAGCACCAGTGCCAGCTCCATGCCATTGCACCTTCTTTAGTCTTGATTGCCCTTCCTGCATTTATTGGTGTATTAAAATGACTGAATATGAACATTAAGGACTCCATGAACCTGGGCTAATGGGAGACTGTAGAGAAAATGAAAAAAGATCCACCGGAGGACA
>PVJI01034218.1:0-10630 GCA_004026765.1 Micronycteris hirsuta | reverse complement strand
CACCCGTGAAGCTTCATGATGTTACCTCCAAGTGTAGCTAGATCATCCTTTTCCTACCTTTCCTGCTCTTGTCTTAATTCAGGGTACCCTCTCCATCTGCTGGGATCCTGCTCTCTCTGCTTCTGTTCCTGTCCTGTCTTCAACCTGCTCCCATGGCAACCAGAGGGACCCATTCAACCTAAAGTGAACAATCCCACCCTACCTGCTTAAAGCACTTTAATGACTTCTTGCTGTAGTTAAAATAAAAAACAGAATCACTCGCTGGCCTAATCTGACCCTACATATCCCCCAACCTCAACTCATGTGTCTCACAACCTCACTAATAAAACACCAGCACTGACTTTCTTTCAGTCCTTGAAGACACACTTTCGCGCCTTTGCAGATGCTCTTCCTTCTCTTTGGAAAGCTCTTTGCCCAACTCTCTGAGCAAACTCAGCTCATTTAAGCCTGATCTCAGCTTAAATGTCTCTCAGAAAGACTATCCCTGACCAACTAATCTAAGAAGATGCCTGCTGCTCCTCTACCCCCACCCCATTACTCTCTATTTCAGATTAGTATTTCCTTGCGACACTTAACAGTTTGTGATTATTTTTTCCCCTTCCGTTTGCTTTTAGAAGCTCTCTCCTATCCTGGTTTACAGGCTCCAGGAAGGGAAGAAATCATGTCCATCTTGTTCATGGTGGTATCCCCAGCATCTGGCCCAATGCCTGCCCTCAATAAATAAGGCATGAATAAAACAAGAAAAAGGGAGGAAGGTAAACCTACAGGCACAAGTAGAACTGAGGTTGTTTTGTTCGTTGGGAGTCTGGGCTACTCCCAGAAAGGATGGGCGTTGTAGAGATAGAGTGCAAGGACTTCAGCAGCAAGAGAGTGGCCAACTTTAAAAATTGACCCCATGGGGTTGCCGGGTAGTGGCACCAATACAACTGTGACCACCTCGTAATTTGACCAGTAGAAGGTTTGTCACTGTTAGATCTGAAAAGTGGAGGAAATTGAGTCCTAGAACAATTTAACGAGTTAATGCATCTTGTAGCGGGACCAGGAACAGCCCAGAAATAATTTATACTCTCCTCTAGCATTGTGTCTGTGGTGTGACTCTGCCCCAAATGAGACTCTCAGTCCAAACTGAGATGTTTTTATAGCTACCAACTATGAGACTAGATGCACTCTGTTTGAAATCTGTTTTAAGGTCGTGAGCTCCCCGTCAAAGAGGAAATACAAAGACAACACAAGATGTTATCTGGGCCCTGGCTGGTGTAGCTCAGTGGATTGAGCACAGGCTCAGTGATTCAGTGGATTGACCAGTGAACCAAATGGTTGCTGGTTTGATTCCCAGTCAGGGCACATGTGTGGGTTGCGGGCCAGGTCCCCAGTGGGAGCCACGTGAGAGGCAACCACACATTGATGTCTCTCTCTCTCTCTCTCTCTCTCTCTTTCTCCTTCCCCTCTCTTCTGTCTAAAAATAAATAAATAAAAATCTTAAAAAAAAAAAGATGTTATCTGGACAGGTATGCTAAAAAGTATAATTCCTCTAATAGAGATGGTATGGGGAAGGGTACATAGACTTGTTTGAATTCGAAATTCTTTTAGCTTTGAGTCAGTGGTCCTAGGAGTTTGGTCAGAGAGAGGATGGGATGAACAATCTATGGTTTGGGAGATCCTAGCCCATCCTATCCACCTAAAATAGGGAGAAGAAAGGAGAAATAAGTTTGGGGAGGTAACACAGTGAGGGTGGGGAGAGGAGAATCTGACATTTCCCAAGACCCTTGTTCACTGGAGCAATTACCCAGGTTTGTCTGAAAAAACTGTCTTGGGATTACTTCCCTGAGTCTCTTCAAAACTGATAAACAGGCTGAGGCAGTCCTGACGCAGCCACTTTTTACTGAATATGAGGCCCAGGCATCATCAGTCATGTCACCCAGCCTTGCTGGGGCATCCACAGCCTTAGGTTCTGCCTCCTTTATTAGGGAGAACAGAGATCCAGGTATGAGTTCCCCTGCTTTTGCCTTTGCCCTCTTCCAGCCCCGAGTCCCACAGCATTACGTAAGTTCTTTTCTGTCCTGACTGAGAATTTTCATTGAATGCAGGAGCAAAGTGGAGGCAGCAGAACCAGTGAAGTCGGAAACCAGCACAGAACAGTGGGTAAGGTCCAGATGTCTTGGGTTCGTTCTCTCTCTCTTTCCTCCTTCTCTTACCTTCTGTCTTCTACATTTTTCTGTCTCACACAAACATAAAAACTTTGGTAGAGTTTTCATATACTCTAACTCCTTAGTATTTAAAGGTAGTTAACAACCCCTCTGATATTTTTAGTGCTCTGCAGTTCATTCTCAAACCGCAAGAAAGACTTGCTGGGTGAGACGAGGAAGTTGTGTTGCTAGAAGGTGAAGGCTGGGCACTAAAATCCAGCTGTCCAATGCCCGTTTGGAGCCCTTCTCCATACCACCCCACACTCTGTCCCCTCTCCTCCTAGTCATGCTGCAGTGGGGTTTGTGCCTCAAAGGCCATCAGACCAAACAATTGTTCAGAACCCACCAACTCTTGCAGGCTCAGAGCAGTACTACTCAACATATAGGATCCCAACCACCAGCTGATGGCTGAAAAAGACTAAGTTTTCTGAACAGAGCCACTGAGACATCTCAAGCGAGGAGACCTGAGCATCTTTTAAAAATGACTTTTGCAGTTATCCTGATGCACACTCAAGTGAGGGGAACATTTGCCTTCAGGTCAAGAAAGCAGATGGGCCCATGTTCCTGAGTGTCCTGTGGCTTTTTCCCTACCTGCCTCTGGCCAACAGGAGGAGTCCCAGAGGGCCCTGAATCCAGGCACCAGGCTGTGTAGGGAAGGGGCTCAGCCAGTGCTTAGCATTTCATACACGTTTCCTTGTTTCTCCTCACAGTAACGTCCCACAGGGCAACAAATAAGGGTAAATTGCAAGTTTTCTAATTGTGGTGTGTGTGTAAGAGAAAACTGGATTTTTAATTTAACAATTATTATAAACATCTTTCCATATATAAGTGAAAAAATGTTAGCATCATCATTTTATGATAGCTTCAATGTGTTCTGTTGACTTAATAGATTACATAATTTTTAAACAGCTTTATTGAGATATAGAATTCAATGCCATAAAATTCACTTAAAGTATGCCATTTAATGGCTTTAATATATTCACAGAATTTCACAAATATCACCACAGTCTAATTTTAGAACATTCTCATCACTGTCAAAGAAACCCACACCCATTCCCAGTTACACCCCACTATTCCCTCCCCACAGCTCCTGGGAACATCTATTCTCTACGGATTTGCCTATTCTGTAATTTTTTAAACAAAATCTCTAATGTTGAATGTTTATGTTGTTTTTATACTTTTGTCATTATTAACAAGGCTCTGATAAACATCTAATATATATTGTATTTTTACATTTTGTCTGATTACATGCTTAAGATAAATTTCTAGAACTAGAATTTGTCTAATCAAAAGCATGTCCTTTTTTGATTGTTTCCAAAGTCACAAAATGACATTGTTGAATATACATTTTCTTCTTTTTGATTTGTGTAGAAAAATACTCAGGAATATGGAGACAATATTTTTCAAGAATAACAGTGTGTGTGTGCATATGTGTATAAAAATTGGTTGGGTAGCCAAATGTTATGACTTTCAAGAAATATAAAATTAAATTTACAAAAAAACTTGAAGACCAAACATAAGCAGTTCGGTATTTACTTCAGTGTCTAATGCTGTCACAATGATTTCTAGCATAAAAGCAAGAAGTTTCTGGATCTCAAGTATCTTCAATAATTGTCGGTGTAATTTATGATTATTTTCCTTGTTTCTTGGAGCGATATTTTCCTCAATATTTGTGATTTAGCTTCAAAAGTTCATTTTGCTATTTCCTTATGGTTTGAGCTAATTTTTAAAAACTTCTTTATCTTTATCTTGATGTAGCAGTAATGAGTGCTGTGAAATTAAACGTGTTTCACAGGTCAGATTGGCAGGGCTGAATGAAACTATCCGCTCCCCATTGATTTGGAGAACTCAAGTTGAAACTGTCTTCCTGGAGGACACCCTGGCCTGCATAAAAATGAAAAGTGGTGCATTCCTTTGAATATACTAGAAATGTATTTAAAAATGTATGTACAAAGATAATCATTGATTCGCTGTCTGTACAGGAAAAACAGGAAAAAAAATCTAAATATCCATCATCAGAATATTGATTAAGATTATACATGATAAAATAATAAAATGCAATAGTATGCAGCCATTACAAATGTTAAAAATATTCACTTACAGTGTGTTCTCCAGCACATTGAATGAATAAAAACAATTTAAGGAGCCCTGACTACAGCTTCTGTGAGATGTACGTTCTGCTGAGGTTCGCATGTTCCAACATCCAAGTCAATCACAGAGTGGGTGGTTCAGTTGGTCAGAGTGGCATCCTGTACACAAAAAGGTGGCGGGTTCGATCCCTGGTCAGGACAGATACCTAGATTGTGGGTTTGATTCCTGGTCAGGGCATATACCTAGGTTACAAGCCTGATCCCCAGTCAGGGCACAAACAGGAGGCAACAAATCGATGTTTCTCTCTCACATTGGTGTTTCTCTCTCTCTCTCTTTTCTCTAAAAAATCAATAAATATATCCTTGGGTGAGGATTAAAAAAATAATGAAAAAAATTGGAAGAGTTTTCACCAAAATTTAACAGAATCTGAAGTGATTTTTACTTTCTTTACTTTTTATATTTAAGGGTATTAAAAGTTCCACAAATTCCAAACAGTAAAAATTAAAAATAAGTGAAAACAAGTTTAATGTGGAAGTTAACACAGCAGTTGTCATAATAAAAAGTAAATGAGATTGACACTTACAAAAAGAAGCTGTGGACCAATCTTATTAATAAATATAACTACAAAAGCCTAAATGAAACATTAGCATATCAAATTCATTAGTTTATACTGGAATACATGTATGGTTTAATATAGGAAACCTGTTAAAAATAATTTGCACTACCCCTATGTTTATTGCAGCATTATTTTTTAAAAATTATTTTATTGTTGTTCAATTACATTCGTCTGCATTTTCCCTCTACCACTCCCCCCACACCCCAGCCACACCCACCTCCCTCCCTTGCTTCCACCCTCCCCCTTGGACTTGTCCATGTGTCCTTTATAGGAGTTCCTGAAGACCCTTCCCATCATCGTCCCTTCCCCCTCCCCTCAGGCTATTGTTAGATTGTTCTTAATTTCAATGTCTCTGGTTATATTTTGTTTGCTTTTTTCTTTTGTTGATTATGTTCCAGTTAAAGGTGAGATCATATGGTATTTGTCCCTCACCGCCTGGCTTATTTCACTTAGTACAATGCTCTTTAGTTCCATCCATGCTTTTGCAAAGGGTAGGAGATCCTTCTTTCTCTCTGCTGCATAGAATTCCATTGTGTAAATGTACCGTAGTTTTTTGATCCATTCATTTGCTGATGGGTTCTTAGGTTGCTTCCAGCATTTGGCCATTGTAAATTATGCTGCTATCAACATTGGGGTGCATAGGCTCTTTTGGATTGGTGTTTCAGGGCTCTTAGGGTATAATCCCAGCAGTAGAATTGCCAGATCAAAACACAGTTCCATTTTTAGTTTTCTGAGGAAATTCCATACTGTTTTCCACAGTGGCTGCACCAGTCTGCTTTCCCACCAACAGTGCACTAGGGATCCCTTTTCTCCACATCCCCTCTAACAGTTGTTTGTTGACTTGTTGATGATGGCCATTCTGACCGGTGTGAAGTAGTATGTTATTGTGGTTTTAATTTGCATCTCTCTGATGGCTAGTGATGCTGAGCATCTTTTCATATGTCTCTGGGTCCTCTGTATGTCCTCCTTGGAGAAGTGTCTGTCCAAGTCTTTTGCCCATTTTTAAATTGGGATTTTTGTCTTCCGGGAGTGGAGTCGTGTGAGTTCTTTATATATTTTGGAGATGAAACCCTTGCCCAAGGTATCAATGGCAAATATGTTTTCCCATATAGTTGGTTCTCTTTTAATTTTAATGCTGTTTTCTTTAGCCATGCAGAAGCTTTTTAATTTGGTGAGGTCCCATTTGTTTATTCTTTCCTTTATGTCCCTTGCTTTAGGGGACATATCAGTGAAGGTGTTGCTGCATGGAATATCTGTGATTTTCCTGCCGATGTTTTCCTCTACGACTTTTATGGTGTCACAACTTATATTTAAGTCTTTTATCCACCTTGAATTTATTTTTGTGTATGGTGTAAGTTGGTGATCGAGTTTTATTTTTTTGGATGTAGTTGTCCAGACCTCCCAACACAATTTGTTGAAGAGGCTCTTTTTACTCCATTTTATGCTTCTGCCCCCTTTGTCAAATATTAATTGACCATAGAGTCTTGGGTTTATTTCTGGGCTCTCTGTTCTGTTCCATTGGTCTATGTGTCTGTTCTTATGCCAATACCAGGCTGTTTTGATTACAGTGGCCTTGTAGTACAGTTTGATATCAGGTATAGTGATCCCTCCTGCTTTGTTCTTCTTTCCCAAAATTGCTGCAGCTACTTGGGGTCATTTTTGGTTCTGTATAAATTTATGAAATGTTTGTTCTATATCTGTGAAATATGTCATTGGCACTTGATAGGGATTGCATTGAATCTATAAATTGCTTTTGGTAGTATGGACATTTCGATTATGTTAATTCTTCCAATCCATGAGCATGGTATATGCTTCCATTTCTTTGTGTCTTCCTTAATTTCTTTCTTCAGCGTTCTGTAGTTTTCTGAGTACAGATCTTTTACCTGCTTGGTTAGGTTTATTCCTAGGTACTTTATTTTTCTTGTTGCTGTATGAAATGCGATTTTTTTCCTGATTTCTGCTTCTGATATTTCATTGTTGGTATACAAAAATGCCTTTGATTTCTGAATATTGACTTTGTATCTCGCTGTTTTGCCAAATTCATTTATTAGGTGGAGTGATGCGGACACCGGCCTGCATTGTCCGTAGCATTATGGTTGAGACACGAGACATGAAACACAAACAGGAAACATGAAACACGAAACACGAAACAAATTCACACAGACTACTAAGTCCTGTGGAGGAAAGGGAAGGCATGGCCACTCTCTGAGTGAGAGAGAGCTGGCCCACAATCCCTGCCTGAATAGGCTTTTATTTTTTTTCTGGGCACATTACTTTCAGGGTTGTTTTCATTTAGGATGCACAGGTTATCATTGACTATGCATAGGATCACTGTAGGTGATTACCTTTTACAAATAACGAAGGAGAAGATGTTGCTAATTAAATGAAGAAAGGACAATATTTGCAAATGTAAAGGGGAAAGTGGTTGAACTGGTTACACTCGTCCTTGGAAGGTTTTAGCATGGATTTTAGGAAGTTGTAGTAAGCCCTTGCTGCCTCAATTCAGGGCGAGGGATTTTAGCAAAAAGCAAGTACAATGCAGACCTGATTCCCCACGGGAGAACCTGTCCATGGGTGTGGGTCCTGTGTTGCTCTCCACTGGTCCCTCAGAGTGGGAGCTGGGCCCACGCCATGCAGAGCGGTCTCCCATAGTTGAGCAGGTTTTTGGTGGAGTCTATAGGGTTTTCTATGTACACTATCATCTGCAAACAATGATGGTTTTACTTCCTCCTTTCCAATGTAGATGCCTTTTATTTCTTTTTTTGTCTGATTGCTGCAGCTAGGACTTCCAATACTATGTTGAATAGGAGTGGACAGCATGGATGGAACTGGAGAGCATTATGCTAAGTGAAACAAGCCAGGCGGTAATGGACAAGTACCATATGATCTCACCTTTAACTGGAACTTAATCAACAAAGAAAAAAGCAAGCAAAATATAACCAGAGACATTGAAATTAAGAACAATCTGACAGTAACCAGAGGGAGGTGGGAAGGGATAATGGGGGGAAGGGTTTTCAGGAACAACTATAAAGGACACATGGACAAAACCAAGGAGGAGGTGAGAAAGCAAGGGAGGGAGGGAGGTTTGGCTGGGGGCGGGGAATGGTGGGGAGAAATGCAGACAAATGTAATTGGACAACAATAAAATAATTTTAAAAATAAATAACTTAAGTAAATTATAGATTAATTCAGGAAAATATGTGCCTTTACAGTATGTTATTGTTCTACCTAGAAATTAGTATGTCTATCCACTTATTATTAAATGGATTAATGAAGAATTGAAAGGTCCTGCCCAATTCCTGTTATCTTCATGTTCTAAATTATTTCATTGATAATGTTTCACATAGTATTTTCACCTAATGATTATTTACATACAAAAATATTTATAATAATTGGCAATATTTATTGAGTGCCCACTACATACCAACTCTTTATGTTAGGCACTTTGTTACTTAATTTTATCCTTGCTACTCATTTCTCACATAAAGAAGTCTTTTTTTCTCTTTTAAAAAATTGTTCCTCAACTACAGTTGTCTCCATTATCCCCCTACACCTCCCCCCCAACCCCAGACATCCCCACCTCCCACCCTCAATCCTTCCTCCCTTTGGCTTTGTCCATGTGTCCTGTATACATGTTCCTTGACAACTATCCCTCCTTTTCCCCCCATTATCACTTCCCACCTCCCCTCTGGTTACTGTCAGTTTGTTCTTAATTTCACTGTCTCTGGTTATATTTTGATGCTTGTTTGTTTTGTTGATTGGGTTCCACTTACAGGTGAGATCATATAGTATTCGTCTTTCACTGTTTGGCTTATTTCACTTAGCATAATGCTCTCCAGATCCATCCCTGCTGGAAAAAAGCAAGTCTTAAAGAGCTCAGGTAACTTGCCTGAGTTTTCACAGCAAGTGGCAGAGCTCAGACATGAATCCCAGCATCTGATAGCACAGTCTTACCCTTTGCATTGTACTGCCGATGGGGAGCACCGTTATTTTTGGTCTATTCATTGAGTAAATGGCCACTTTACAGAAGTCACTTTTTATTTCAGCAGATTATCTTAGGTTTCCCAGGTAGATCATCCTATCAGCAAATAATAATAATTGTCCTTCTCCTTTCCAATAATTTTTACTTCCTCCCCTTTGTTGAACTGACAATAGCCATTGCTTATAATGCTTACACCTGTTTAAAATATCATTTAAAATCTATTCAATATCATAATATAGTAATCATTAAGCAGTTCAGGAATATTGTAAAATGATGGGTTTGAAATAAAACATAGACATTATGCCTGTGATATTGAGTATGCCAGATTAGAGTTCCTGGAATGATTGAGTTGCAAAAAGATGTTCCATGTTGTGATTTTGTGCCTGTTCTTATTTTGTTGCTAATCTAAAAATACTATAAAATGTAGTCTAAATTATGTTCATGCTAAGAACATGGTTGATTTTGTTTATATGAATACCCTGATTCGATTGAGGACATATAGTGAATGTCTGTTGGTGCTGATATTGCAGAAAGGTAGGGAAATGCATGGAGGCAACCAGAGTGGGGACTCAGACTTCATACTCCTGGGGTTCCCGAGAGTCCTGAAGACCAGCGGGTCCTATTCTGGATGTTCCTGCCCATGAACCTGGTCACGGTGATCGGAAATTCACTCATCATCCTGGCCATAGGCACTGACTCATGCCTGCACACTCCCATGTACTTCACCGACCTCTTCTTTGTCGCCAGCACAGTCCCCAAGATGCTGGTGAACCTTCAGTCCCAGAACTAAGCCATCTCCTATGCAGGATGTCTGACACAGCTCTTCTTCCTGGTCTCCTTGGTGGTCCTGGACAACCTCATCCTGGCCACAATGGCATATGATCGCTTTGTGGCCATCTGTCGTCCCCTTCACTATACCACAGTCATGAGTCCTAGGCTCTGTATTTTGTTCCTCACCTTATGTTGGGTGTTCTCTATCCTCTATGGCCTCATCCACACCCTCCTCATGACCAAGGTGACCTTCTGTGGATCCCGGAAGATCCACTACAGCTTCTGTGAGATGTACGTTCTGCTGAGGTTCGCATGTTCCAACATCCAAGTCAATCACAGAGTGCAGATTGCCACGGGCTGCTTTATCTTCTTTACTCCCTTAGGGATCATGATCATGTCCTATGTCCAGATTGTCAGTGCCATCCTCCGAATACCATCAGCCTCTAGCAAGTACAAAGCCTTCTCCACCTGTGCCTCCCATCTGGCTGTGGTCACCCTCTTCTATGGGACACTTTGTATGGTATATCTGCAGCCCCTCCACACCTACTCCATGAAGGACTCAGTGGCCACAGTGATGTACGCTGTGGTCACCACCATGATGAACCCCTTCATCTACAGCCTGAGGAATAAGGACATGCATGGGGCTCTGGGAAAACTCCTCCTAGGGAAAGCCTTCCAGAGGTTGACAAGAGGGTAATTTAGGATATTGAAGTGGAAACTGGGAATTTCCCCCAAGCAGGTGGAAAGCATTATCCTGTGGGGAATACAGAATTAAATAGGACATAGTTCTGCTCAGATATATGAGTTGAGCTCATATATCTGTGGTGAAGAAAAGACACGTGTAACTATATATCCCCAGACCTCACCAGCTTTGACGATAAATAAGGTCATGCTAACTCTAATACTAGAAGTTAGCAGCATCAAATCCTTCACTTACTTGACCACAGGACCACAGTGCCACCATCCCAGCCTTTTGAAATATAC
>PVJI01034217.1:0-10634 GCA_004026765.1 Micronycteris hirsuta | reverse complement strand
ACTATCATGATTTCACGTTGACATAAAGGAAACCCTTCTAATATCTCTATCTTTCCTTTAAAAGTAAAGTTAAATCACAATATTGCATTTAAAAGTAATGTTTCATTCAGTGAATCCTGAATCCCCACTCGGTGCCCACCACAGCCAGATCCTAATTCCTGTAATGGCAGAATTTACATTCTGGTTGGAGTGGGGCTGCGTGCGGGGGAGGTGAGAGGGAGGCGAGGTCAGCAAGACAAGGTCTTGGACAAAGGTAAATGGACAGTATGGCTTGGGATAGTTATAAATGCTACAAAGACAATAAAACAGGGTGATGTGTTATGAGAGTAATGGAGGGCCCAAAGGGAGGGGACAGGGCACTCCTTCCTTTATATGAAGGGAGGTATTGCTGAATGAGACGGAGCACTACACTGAATGATGGAGGGGGGCACCCATGAAACAGGGGTGCTTCAGAGCACCTGGGCGCACAGAGCAGTGCTTTGCAAAGGCCTGGTGGTAAGAAGGAGCCTAGTGTGCTGAAAGGACAAAATAAGGCCCAGGAGACTGGAAGAAAGCCAGTGAGAAGAGATAGGAGACCAGGGATGGGACTGGATGAGCTAGGTCATGTAACCCTGTGGTTGAGAACCACAGGTGGTGTAGAAGCTCTGGAGCAGAATGTTAGGGCAGAGGTGAGGAGAGGTACCTACTGACCCTTTGACTTCTGTGGGGCTTAAAGGAGTGAAATTTTGTCAGAAATACAACAGACCTTTCACAAGTTGTTGAAATCAGCTATGCAAATCGGGCAGGAAAAACCATACCTCTGGTTAATGTCTGCAAAACCAGACGCAGATGGCCTCATTTCTTCATGCCTCAGCGTTGCTGTCTGGGGCGTGGCATGGTGGGTGTAGGGCTGCAGTGAAGATTAAATATCAGCCAATGTCGGGCCTAGAACCATGCCTCGCACAGAGTAAAGCACCGCAGCAGTGTCAGCCGTTGTTATTTTAACTATTTATTTTAGAGTGTATTAATTTGTCAATATATTAGTTTTATTTCACTTTACCTTATTTTAGTAATAAAAGCCAACTTTATCTCATTGTAATGATGTGGTAACACCTACCCCTTGTATAATTACTTAAACACTTCATTTTGAAATCTAATTTCTTCTTGAATATTCTAGGAGCATGCATTTTATTATTACCATTTTTCATACAAAGGAAACCAAGGGTCACAGCAGATGACCTGCCTGGAACAAAAAGGTAATAGGTGATGGAGAAAGAACTAGAACTTAACTCTCAGACTCCTGTCCAGGGAGGAGACAGAACATTAAAAAGAGCAGGCGCAGGATGCACAGAAATGCACAGCTGCCCAATGGGCACAGAGGGCCCCCGGGGACCCGTCTGCACTGTGGTCATCTAGCGACCTCACTGATAGTCAGGGTGAGGATTCAGAGTCATGGAGAAAAGAGTGTGTCCCGTGCACAGTTCATGTACTGTTTAAGAAATAGAGAAGCATTGAATGACTTTTAGAAAGGCTTTGTTTTCCCATTTCAATAAAAAAAGGAACGAATATTCTATTGATTTGGAAAATTTTACATTTTACATTCTTTCTCTGCAACTAGTATCTTATTATAAAATAATTTTCATTTTTCTTTAGATTTCTTTGTTGCTCTTACCTGTCTATTTGATTTTAAATCGTTAACAGTAAGATCTGGCTTCAGATTGTATCACGTTGTCATGAGGCACATGATGTGGTGGATAGGAATTCATGGCTGAAACATTTTACAGCTTCTCCCAAGGTGGAGTCAGGTTTCCCTGTCCTTGAATGAGAGTTGGTCCCTTGATCTGCTTTGCCCAATAGAATGCTACGGAAGTGATGCTACACCAACCCTGGGCCTATTGCTTAGAAGTCTGGGGGCCTCCACTTCCATTCTGTGGCACCTTTAGTCGTCATAGAAAGATGCCCCGCCAGCCTGCTGGAGGGTCCCCATGGCAGAAAAAATACCCAGAGAGCCAACATGTATTGGAGCCCTGCCAGGTGAAGAGCCAGATGTGTGTGAGCGAAGCCATCTTGGCTTCTAGCCTCCATCCGATGACTACAAGACATGTGAGTGACTTCAAGAGAGATGAGAAGAACTGCCCTGCTGAAGCCTGAGTGGCAGAATCCTGTGCAAAGAAATCTTTGCCTTAAACCAGTTTCGAGTTGGTTTGAAACACAGCAATAGAAAACTGAAACACATGGTAATGATTGTTAGCAAAATGAAGTACCTACCAGCTTGAAGTGCAGCAGCCTTGGAGCTGAAGTTGCTTTATTGTAACTTTTTCTCTGTAATTGTAGCACAGATGATTCTAGACAACCATTGAAAGGCAGTCCCTTTTGAATAAACACATTAATACACATCACTTAAAGCCCTGCCTGGTGCTGCAATTCTGAAACCGCTACACATTCACATGCCTTTTGACCAGAGGTCAGCATGTCTTTTTGTGAAGGACTATGTAGTGAACATCTTTAGCTTTCATCTTAGGGTCACATAATTTGTCACAACTGTTCAACACTACTTTTATAGCAAAAAAGCAGCCACAGATAATAATACAGAAATGAATAGGAGTGACTGTGTTCAATACAAATTCATTTGCAAACATATGCAGTGAACTAGATTCGATCTAAGGTTCATGGCTTGACGACCCCTGCTTTTGACCTGACTCACAAGTTCCCACCACACAGTGGAAAAGTGAAGAATATTTATTAGCAGAGGACATTATTTTAACCTGGTAAGATTAGTTAAGAGGAGATGCGTTTGATTAGCCTCTTTTTAACACTTTGCGTTGTTAGTAATGTTTATTAGGAGCAGATTAATTAGAATGAATAAGTTCAAGGAGCACCTCTCTTGATAAACAGATGTTTAATAGCATTTAACCTTTACAATTTATGCGGAAAGAGCTTTGCATGTTACTGCGCTTCATGTCTTCTGGGGCTGCTTCAGGTACTTGGCTGTTAGTGCCACTTCGAACAGAAAACTCCTAAACATGAATAATTTATCAGCTGTGGGATAGTTTTTGTTGCACCGTGAACCTCACATTTTGAAGTTATGAACATCTTAAATATAGGGGAAAAGAGGGCTGAAAGGTGTTAGATCTGTTGGGAATGTCGCAACAACGATCGGTAAAGAAGCGCATTTGTGATCATGGGTATTGAAGCCTGGTATGGGTTTCATAAGAGCAGGCAGAAGCAGAAGGACCCTGGTGAATCTGATCACATCACAGGCCCTTCTGGTACACATGTACTCTGCACCATCTCAGTGCTTAAAATCAAAAGCAAATAAAACTCTAACAAGGAAACACCATTAATCCAGTAGCAATGCAAAAAATAACACTTGTGATCCAAGATGTTAGCAAACTGAAAACTCTTTATGGGGCATGGAAAGGGCATGGTTTGCAATTGGCTGTGACTGGAATCTCTGACTCACATGGGAAAACTTCAAGAACCAACTATCGCGTTTGTCCTGGCAGCTAGTAGAAGGCTCTCCTTTCTGCAAATGTATGAAGAGTATAACTATATTCCTCTAAGGATGGAGGTTGTTTAGAGTTGTATGGAGACATTAATTAGATTAAACAAAGATCTTGGCTCAATATGAAGGAAAATGACTAATGGTTACGTCTATGCAACTGTGGAGCAAAATCTCAAGGGAAAGAACGAGAGCCCCACCGCAGGCATTGTTTGAAGTGAGCAGCAGAAACTACTGTGGAGAGCTAGCTACTGTTTCTGAAATCACCAGAACTACATCTGCAAAGGGATATAAAAAGTCCATTTAACAATTGCAAAATGCATAACTCTTTTTGCATTTTAATTGTTCTGATTTGGAGTGAGAGATGGGAACAAGAAGGGTATTATGAAAATTGTGATAAAACAATTACTTGTCTTCTGGGATCTATTTTTTCTAGAGAATATGCAGTTTAACAAATGGACCTGACACCACCATTGGGCAGGGAGTAAATGGGCTCACTTCCCTTTGGTGTGTTTACTCAGGCCACTAGGCTCCGCTTAGTGGCTTAAAAGAAGCTTTCACAAATTACGTACGCTCACCAACATTCTATTTAGCTTCAGAGGTGTTTTCTCTTTTTCCAGCATGGCTAGTATTGTCCCTTCTCTCTTTCTGACTGCACAGTTTTACCGTTCCATGTTTTACCTGCTCTTCCAGGTCCGTCTTTTGTGTGATTTTTGGCTGCTCTTACTTAGTGCCCACCATGTCTCAGACACTTGGAGATAAGAAGTGACAGAGCCACATCACTGCTCTCAGGACAGTGGTGGAGGCAATAAGAGATAATTGCAGTACAGGCAGGTGCATGCCGTAGTAGACAATATGCACAAAGTGTCGTCAGCAGCAACTTGTTGGAATTTGGAGGGACTTTTAACGGGTAGGGGGGAGACAGAAAATATTCTGGAAGGCATTAAGGCAAAGCTAAGGGACTTGAAGCTTGCCTGGTAGTTCAGTGATTCTCATCCTGATGATACTTAGGGATCACATGGAGATAAAATATAGCTGTCTAGGCCCCACAGTGACCAATTAAATCAAAATACATGAAGGTGAGGACCAAGCATGGGTCAGTTTTAAAATGTTCCTTATTTCATTCTCAAGCACGCCCAATTTTAGCGACTTATAAGGGAAGCAGTGAAAACTTTCAAACTGGGAAGTGATGTGGTCTACCTTGTAATTTCAATAGACCCCTGAGAGTTGTTTGAAGGATGAATTCAAGGGTGAGAGACTGTTGCAAACTCAAGCAGGAGAAGGGTCATGAGCATCTGAATTGTGTCTGTGCTTCTCGGATGGAGAGGTGCCAGATACAATATTTATTCAAAAGGATTACAAACTGGCAGGATTTTGTGACGTATCGAATTGGTAAATACTGCGTGAGCCATAGAGGGAACAGCTAGAGAGGCATGCACACTTCTTTGTGTATTTCTCTCCCACCCCATTTCCCCTCTGCCAATACAACGGATACACTTTAGGATGGATCTGTTCTTGGACTTCATGTTTTTGCTCTCTGTGTAGGGTCTCAGAAGAAATTTGTAGAATTGAACCGAATTAAAATTTCTCAATCCCTGCAGTTTCCAGCCCTGTCTGTGGTTTTACAGTAGCAGAAATTTTAACAAAGCACTGGCAGCGAACATTTGGGCTGATTCTGTTTGTGGAAAGTGAATTAGAGAATGGATTTCATTACCTGCTATCTCTCACACTAAAATACAAAGCAGGAGGACACATTTAAAGGACTTTAACTGCAATTACATAGATAGTTCTGGTGAACGTGAATTTGAGATGATAAATTATTTGTTTAATTCCTGTCTTCCAGTTTTGTGCATTCTAACGATGCCAGGTTTAAGGACCTCAGGTGGCCCCTCAATAGGCTGAAGCTGGGGCTACAGGCTGCCTCTGTCTGCTCCTGGTTTTATCCATCTCCTGGAATAAAGTCGGCTGGAGCTCCTTTTTCTCTCCAGGGCTGCTCTGGCTACCAGACGTGAAGCCTCAGAATGTTTAGGACTAAAGACCAGTTGGACAGTTGTTCAGCCAGTGAATTAGCATTTCAAAGGCTGGTGCTCAGAAGGGCAGTGCCCAAGTGAGCAGCTGGGTGAGCATGGAGGATTTTACTCACAGGGCCCGTCTGGGTTATAGGAGAGTCCTGTGAAAATGACATCCTAATTGTGTGAAGACTGAAGATTTGGCGCAATTTTTTTTTTAACTTTCTCTGTATTGATAGAATGTACTCGAGAATATGCCTTTAAATCCTTAATATTAAGTCGATCAAATGAAGCATGGTTGTTGCTTCATTATTTGGGTGACACTTTTCAGAAATACCGATTTATATATTTCCCTCTATTGTGTTGAGGTGCCCTGAAAAATTACTGATATATATAATTGACCTATACTGCTGTATCATTTTGTAGGTCCATGTATGCCTTCTATTTATTCAGAAAACACATGGTGTGGTAGAAAGAGCATTGGCTTTTAAATAAAAAGATGTGGGTTCAGATTCTGTGTTTTGCTATTCACTAGAGGGGTGGTCTTGAGTAAGTTTATTAACTTCTCATAGTATATGTATTTTAATTTAGCTAGTATATGTTCTGTATCTACTACTTGCCATCCTTTTGCTGGGTGCTGGGGATATGGGTGAACAAGATGAAGAATACACGGTACATGCCCTTAGCATACCATCTAATCTCAGATTGCTTATCTGTAAAACAGGATTAATAACCTCATGTACTTTTTTCCTGAGGATTAACTGATGTGGTGTCTGAAGTACTTGAAAATGGTGAGGGGATCATAATTGGTTGACGTAGGTGTAAGATTTGGTGTTTCTTCTGTGTTTAGTTGCCAATGCTTTCTAATTCTTTGTCTTAAATTTCCACAAGGCTGTTTTCTCCCAGAATTCTTTTGGCTCTCGCATCCTGATTCACAGATGTCCAGGTCCTTGAAGACTGGGCACCCTCCCTGTTTCCTTTCCAAATGTTTTGCATATGTGGACCTTGAGAAATTCATTTATTCCAGAGATAGTCTTCCCATTCTGGGCCTTTGGAATATACCAGAAATCAGAACAAAATAAAACTACAGCAGCAACGACAAAACAGAAATTTTACATCATAACGGCACATTCTCAGGGCTCAAAATTAGGAAATAGAATACTAAATACAATAAGCAGTACAAATTATAAACGGTGTATTGTGTGTTCAAAAGTGGTAATGTTACTGGGTAACAGACCGGAGAGGGGAGTCGGGGGCTTGTGTGTAGGGGCTCAGATTCAATTTGACATGTGGTTGTAAGGTCAAGGGAGGCTTCCTGTAGAAGCTAGCATTCCAGCAGGTTTGAAAGAGGTGGGAAGTTAATCACTGGATGAGGGGAGGGTATTCTAGGCAGTGAAAGAGCCAGTTCAAAGACCCTAGGACTGGAGCTTGCCTGGCACCTTCTAAGAATAGCAAGGGGAATACATGGAACAGATGTAAAGGCTTAAAAGGAGAGGGCCTGGGACAGAGCCTGCAATGGGCAGGACTGACCTACTTGGGTGGTCAGGTTTCCTGGAAGCCACAGTGAGCTGAGATTCTAAGGAATGTATAGGAGTTTACTGGATTATATTTGTAGATTTCCATGGGTACAAAAGAAATGAATTGGAAAAGGAAAAGTGGGTAATGCAGAGCATCTCTTTACGTTTGTGTCTTAATTCTTATCTGATCTACTCATAGCTTCTCAGGCTGTAAACATAGGGCCAACCCTTCATTATTATGGCCAGCAGTAAATTCACGAGGTTACGCTGGCCTGTAGCTTTTTGATAGATTAACTGATACCAAGGTTGTGCCTGACACTGTGACCTCACAGTTGGCCCTTAGTTATTTTCACGACCGCTCTCCCATCATGTGGCAGTGGATGGCAGTTTTACGTGGACAAGATGGGGACTGAGTTCCAGAAAAAAACAGATACCGGCGTTTATATCAAATGTTTGCACGAGCCTGGGATTGGGGCTCTGGACTGTTGGTTACACAGGAACAGTCACCAGCGTTTGTTTCATGTCTTTAATTTTTAATCCTCTCAGATCCTGCTTTAGAGAGAAAAAAGCGCACACACAGGTTTCTAAGAATGCATTTATGTATTCTGAGATTCTTCTCATACTAAAAAGTCAATATTGTTTTTATGTATTGAAATTTTATTACCATGAAAGACATAATACAGTGGAATGAGGGACATGTGAGCTGGAAGACCAGCTCTCTGATCAAATGCAGTGATGGTTCCCTGCTGCGACTGCCTCTGACCCTGCTGCATTTTCCTCTGGCTTGGCCTTTGGCTTTGTCCGTGTTCATTTTCCTGGATCCACGAAGCAGTCTCCGTCCACGCGCGCACTTTCGGGAAGCCTGTCGTTCTCATACTGCCCAGTATTCTTCACCACCATGCACCAGCCCCCACCAAAAAAAAAAAAAAAAAAAAGAATAGGAAAAAAAGACAAAGAGTGGTTAAAATAACACCAGTAAAAGATTTTTTACAAAATCTTTCCAATGTTAAGAATATCTTGTTTATTTTGAGATGGTCACACAATTTAACTGATTAAGAGCAAATCAAAATATTTGTTATCGAAATGACAACATTTTTCTTTTGTGAATGACTTTTCTTTTCCACTCAGAACAAGAAAGTGCTGTTACTATAGGCTGTGTTTTGCCTTATAATATTTAGTCTAAACATTATTTTCTAAAATTACATGGGACAGCTCTCTCCCGCTCCTCAGTCGGGTTATGGGATACGTTTGGAAGGCAGGCAGACCGATTGGTCACAGTCTGCATTCCATCTCTTCCCCCACCTCTTCGCCCCTGCCTGCCGGGGCACTTCCTGGTGGATTTTAAAAATTAATATACAGTACATCCATTCTTTGTGGCACACAGTTCTGTGGGCTTTGACAGATGCGTAGAGTTAAATATCCACCACTGCAAAACATTGCAGTTCCCACAGCCTAGAAACTCTTCACACCACCCCACTGTGGAGCCTTTGGGTCCAACTCTGTTTTTTTAGCAAAATGCATTTAAGATTCTTCCATACTGTTGCATGAATCAATTGATTTTTTGCTTAAGTAGCATTGCATTGTATATATGTGTACACAGTTTGTTTATCCATTTACTGGCTGAAGCACATCTGGGTTGTTTCAAATATTTAGCAATTATGAAATAAAGCAGCTATAAACATTTATGGACTAGGGAAACATAAATTTTAATCAGTCTCTGGTGCAGCGGTTCTGTGGACTTTCAAAAAGCACAAAAAACACAGATGGCTGGGCCCTACTCCCAATGAGTTGAATCAGCGTGCTGTGGATGGGGCCCAGGACTGGGACTTTAGAAAGGCCCCCAGGTGGTCCTCCTGTGTAATCACGGCTGGAATGAACGCTGGGGAGTATGCGGTCATCATATTTTTGGTAAATCAGCTCTCAAGGGTTTTCTTTATTATTTTTACTTGGCAAGGTTTAGTAATTATATTTAAGTAATATAAAATTATGCTTCAAATTAGTTGTTTCTCTTAAGGATTTAATTTTATTTCAAGGCGAGGGTTGCTGTATGCTAATTAAACCAGGCCTTTTTAAAGGTGCACTTACTGAGGTTTAAGTAGTCATGATAGAAATATATTTATAATATGCCAATTATATTCCTCAGGAATATTTTAATAATTCTATATTTGATTAAAAGGAGTACTTGTTAGTTATACAGTGTAATTGCATGTTTGAATAAACTAGCACTAGTACTAAATGAGCTTCCTTAGTTACCAAGACAATTATTTTATATTGCTGATGAGATATAGTGTATATATACTGATAGTGAGTTTTTACAATGTTCTAACCACTGTATTTAACAACTATTTAATCAATTATGTTGAATTAAAGTGTGAAATGACTTTAATAGTATTATGAATTGGGCAGTTTAGATATTTTACATTAAAATAAATTTTCACATCAAGCATAAAAACACATGGTTTTTAACATTTTTTCTTTAACCAAGTAGAAATGTTATTTGAAATCTATGTACTTTGATGAGCAAAATGCTTACCAAAGTGAATTTTTATTTCAGTCTTAACCCTAAGCCTAACATTAGTCACCTGATGGAGATACTGAGAATAATTCTGTGATCACCAGTGTTAAAAGGTCCTTCACATGTAAAGTTCCAGGAAATAAAGTTTTTAAAAAAATTCTCACTCGGGGGTATGTTTATTGGTCTTAGAGAGAGAGAAGAAGGTAGAGGTTGGGGTAGAGAGAGACAGAGAGACATGTAAGAGAGAAACATCAATCGGTTATCTGTGGTCAGCAGAGGACCAAACCCCCAGCCCAGGCATGTGCCCTGACCAGGAATCAAACTGGCCACCTTTCACTTTGAGGACAGTGCCCAACAGACTGAGCCACACCGGTTGGGGCTATTTGCCCTGTCTTTACTGAATTTAAAGGAACACTATCCTATGCTCCCTTAGTACATTTTACTTATTTTATAACTCTAGTCATGTTTGGTTTTTATTTTTGATTTCTCTGTTTGGTTATATAGACATACCTTCCTTCCTGTTAGGGTCTAGATGCTTTCTTCCCTGTTCCGGGTGCATTTACACATTGCCTGAAACTTGGTAGGTTCTCATTAACTGCTTGGCTTATTAGCGGACAGATGTAAATGCCATACAGGGCATCCATTATGTTGGGTTGAGATCCCCTACTCATTTCCGAGGTGCCACAGAAAGCTTTTGGAAACTGAATCAGTTCTCTTGCTCGGTGCAGAGCTGGCTTAGTCTGTAAGGTACAAAGTCCAGCACCTTTCATCCACGGGCAAGTTTGAGCGCCCTCTGTAAGCGTAAGGCATTACTGCAAGCACTGTAGAAGGAAGCCTAAATTATGACTCAGTCTTGTTCTGAGAGAGAAAATGTACAGCCAGCTAGGTAAACTGAGGCATGTGGTTCATGGAATAGATTACCATACAGGTCTGCCTTGTCTGTTTTGGCTTAAGGAAAGAATTTTTTTTTTAAAGATTTTATTTATTTATTTTTAGAGAGAGGGAAAGGGAGGGAGACAGAGAGGGAGAGAAACAGCAATGTATGGTTGCTCCTCACATGGCCCTCATGGGGACCTGGCCCGCAACCCAGGCATGTGCCCTGACAGGGAATC
>PVJI01034216.1:0-10633 GCA_004026765.1 Micronycteris hirsuta | reverse complement strand
TAATTATGATGTGTCTTGGTGTGTTCCTCTTTGGATCCAACTTCTTTGGGACTCTCTGAGCTTCCTGGACTTCCCGCAAGTCTATTTCCTTCGCCAGCTTCGGGAAATTCTCCATCATTATGTGTTCAAATATTTTTTCAATTCCTTGGATTTCTTCTTCTCCTTCTGGCAGTCCGATGATCCGTATGTTTGGACGTTTACAGATGTCCTGGAGGTTTCTGAGCCCTTCCTCCATTTTTTGAATTCTTGTTGCTTCCTTCTTTTCTGGTTGGATGTTTTTTTCTTCTGCTGGTCCACTCCGTTGATTTGAGTCCAAGTTTCCTTATCTCTATTGGTTCCCTGCAGGTCTCTCCTCATTTGTTCAAGCAAGTTCGTTAATTTTTCGTTGAATTCTGAAAGCATCCTTATTACAAGGGATTTGAATTGTGCATCTGATAGGTTGGCTATCTCTTGGTCGGTTAGCTCTGGGGTTTTGATCTGTCCCTTTCTTTGGGCCATTTTTTCCCCCTCGGTGAACCTGTTACTGTAACGGGGGCGGAGTCTTGGGGATCCTCTGTGCAGGGAAGTTCCCGGTAGTTGTGCTGGGACCGTAGCCTCTGGGGGCGGGGCCTGAGCGCACAATGGCGCCTTCTCCGCTCTCCGCACCCACACCGCCTCCTGCAAGCACTTCGGGCCCCTCTGCGCTGACTCCGGGGGTCGCTCCGGGGTCGGTGGACGAGCTGCCCAGCTCCAATCCCCCGCGGGTCTCCCCAGCGAGCTTTCCTATGAGGCCAGGCGTTCCTCCGGTCGCGGACTCCACCCCCTCACTTGCTCTCAATCTGCGCCGTTGATTTGCGCCTAGCTTTCTTTCAGGTTCTCTCTGCACACGAATGCAGACCTGCTGAGTCCACCGGTCTCTCGGCCCTGCTGGGTCTGGATGAGCCAGGCGCAGACCGAGCTTCAGTTGGTCCCCGTATGGGTATGCTGCGGCCCCGCGGGGACCGCCCCTCCAACCGCGGACCTGCGTCTGCTCACCTGCTCACCGCGGGGTCTCCGAGCGCTCTCCCTTCGCTCTGCACCTTCTGGCTCACCAAACTGGATGAATGTATCTTCTTTAATTCCTTGGCTGTCGGACTTCCTCTCAATATGATTTTCTGTCAGATATGGCTATGTTTGGATGTGTATATTTCTTTTTTTCCCCTTGTTTGGTTGTGCGAGGTGATATGGTGCATTCACCTATGCCGCCATCTTAGGAATTCTTTTTTTTTTTAATTAAAAATTTTTTATTGTTGTTCAGTTACAGTTGTCCCCATTCCTCCCATTACTTTCTCCTGCCCTACTCACACCACACCTTCCACATTCAATCCTCCCTCTACCCCCAATATCTTTGTCCATGGGTCCTTTATACATATTCCTTGACTCTTCCCCTTCTTTCCCCCATTATCCCCTCCTACCTCCTCTCTGGTTACTGTCAGTTTGTTCTTAATTTCAATGTCTTTGGTTTTATTTTGCTCGCTTGTTTGTTTTGTTGATTAGGTTCCACATTAGGTGAGATCATATGGTATTTGACTTTCACTGCCTGGCTTATTTCACTTAGCATAATGCTCTCCAGTTCCATCCATGCTGTTGTAAAGGGTAGGAGTTCCTTCTTTCTTTCTGCTGCTTCTTTCTTTTTTAAAAAACATATTTTATTGATTATGCTATTACAGTTGTCCCATTTTCTTCTTGCCTTTATGCCCCCCCACTCCCTGCTCCCCTCCCACCCTCCTATGTCCCGAACCCTTGAACCCATGAACCCTTAGTTCATGTCCATGGATCACACATGTAAGTTCTTTGGTATCTCCATTTCCTATACTATTCTTAACCTCCCTCTATTTTATGCCTACCAATTATGATTCTTATTCCCTGTATCTTTTCCCCCATTCACCCCATCCCCCTCCCCACTGATAACACTCCATGTGATCTCCATTTCTGTGATTCTGTTCCTGTTCTAGTTGTTTGCTTAGTTTTTGTTTTTGTTTTTTAGGTTCAGCTGTTGATAGTTGTGAGTTTGTTGTCATTTTGCTGTTCATAGTTTTTGATCTTCTATTTCTTAGATAAGTCTCCGTAACATTTCATATAATAAGGGCTTGGTGATGATGAACTCCTTTAACTTGACCTTATCTGGGAAGCACTTTATCTGCCCTTCCATTCTAAATGATAGCTTTGCTGTATAGAGTAATCTTCGATGTAGGTCCTTGCCTTTCGTGACTTTGAATACTTCTTTCCACCCCCTTCTTGCCTGCAAGATTTCTTTTGAGAAATCAGCTGATAGTCTTATGGGCACGCCATTGTAGGTAACTCTCTCCTTTCCTCTTTCTGCTTTTAGGATTCTCTCCTTATCTTTAATCTTGAGTAACTTAATTATGATGTGTCTTGGTGTATTCCTCCTTGGGTCCAATTTCTTTGGGACTCTCTGGGCTTCCTGGACTTCCTTCACCAGTTTGGGGAAGTTTTCCTTCATTATTTGTTCAAATAAGTTTTCAGTATCTTTCTCTTCCTCTTCTCCTTCAAGCACCCCCACAATTTGGATTTGGGATGCTTAAAGTTGTCCCTGAGGTTCCTAAGCCTTTCCTCAATTTTTTGAATTCTTGTTTCTTCATTCTGTTCCAGTTGGATGCTTCTTTCCTCCTTTTGTTCCAGATCACTGATTTGAGTCCCGGTTTCCTTCCCTTCACTGTTGGTTCCCTGTATATTTTGCTTTATTTCACTTTGTGTAGCCTTCATTTCTCCTTTATTTTGTGACCAGGCTCAATCAATTCTGTGAGCATCCTGATTATCAGTGTTTTGAACTCTCTATCTGATAGGTTGTCTATCTCCTTGTCACTTGGTTCTTTTTCTGGAGTTTTGATCTGTTCTTTCATTTGAGCCATATTTCTTTGTCTCAGTGCACCTGTTACATGGTAAGGGGTGGAGTCTTCCGTATTCACCAGGGCGGGACAACCTTCTTTGCTGTGTCGTGGCACTGTCTGTGGGGGAGGTTTCAGAGAGGGTACACTGCAGCTTGCTCCACCCTCATTCTACTTTCAGTCACTTCCCTTGTTTCCCACAAGCTGATTGTGACCTTTCAGGTGGTGATTCACAAGCAGGTGGGTTTGTGTATGTTTCAGGACCCTATGAGCCTCTCTACTGAACTCTCCTGTAAGACTGGGAATTTTTATTACCACTGCAACCTCCACAGATTTTTTATAGACAGGGGTTTTGAGTCCGTAGTTTCCCATTCTGGAACCCTTGTTTTCACAGTCTGTCTCACTCCCTTGTTGTTCCTCCCTGCTTATCTGTGTGGTCAGCCGCCTTTCCACACATCCTCCCTGCTCTGGCTACCCATTTCTGCCGCTACCAGTATGGATGAATGTTTAACTCCTTGGTTGTTGAACTTCCATGCAAATTATTTTCTGGCACTTCTGGTTGTTCTTTTTTTTTTTAAATTGGTTGTTATCCTTCTTTTGATTGTGTGAGGAAGCTAAGCATTTCTGCCTACTCCTCCATTGGGGCCGGAATCCCGCTGCCTTCTTTTTGATCCACTCATTCACTGGTGTGCACTTAGGCTGTTTCCAGCACTTGCCTATTTTAAATAGTGCTGCTATGAACATTGGGGTGCAAGGGTTCTTTTGAATTGGTATTTCAGGATTCTTAGGGTATAATCCCAGAAGTGGAATTGCCAGGTCAAAAGGCAATTCCACTTTTAGTTTTCTGAGGAAATTCCATAGTTTTTTCCACAGTGGCTTCACCAGTCTGCATTTCCAGCAAAATTGCACTAGGGTTCCCTTATCTCCACAACCTGATCAGCACTTGTTGTTTGTTGATTTGTTTATGATGGCTTTTCTCACCTGCATGAGGTGGTATCTCATTGTGGTTTTAATTTGCATCTCTTTCTTATGTCTCTGGGCCCCTCTGTATGTCCTCCTTGGAGAAGTGTCTGTTCAGGGCCCTTGCCCATTTTTTAATTGGATTGTTTGTCTTTCTGGTGTGGAGTCACGTGAGTTCTTTACATATTTTACAGAACAAACCTTAGGACGATTTTCTACTGCAAAAAAGATATAAGCATAGTTTATTTCCTGTGTATGTTCCTTATTTTACTGAGAGCCTGAGAAGGAAATGCCTCTTCATTTTTTTTTAATTCCAGGAAGTTATCAGGAATTTAGTCAAAAGATATGTGGCTGCTATGATAAGAAATTCCAAAACAAATGAGGGACTAACAGAAGAAAATTTTAAGGTAATTTAATTATGAAGTGGTTTAATTTCTCATTTCACATCTTTTAAGCATCATTTAATCTTCACAGTGTTTGAAATTTCTGGTGATGGAATTTCAACTGCCTTTAAAATAGCAAAACCAGCTACAATTTTTATTCTCTCTCTAAGAATAGTCTGTCATTCAGTAGATAGAGAGATTTTACCAATATCTGTCACCACAATCAGCTGTATGAACAAAAGAATATGTCCTATGCCCTCTTTTCAAATTCTGGGTATTTTTCAGTATGGAAACTGAGTGCTTTAAATGATGTGGCAAGAATGTGTGATGAGGAGCAAGCTGGCAAAGGGAAGAGGCCTGGAGATTTAAAGGCCTTCTTTACTTAAAAGATAAAAACCAACAAAATCTATTATTAAATCTAAGATTTACAAAAGCCTACCATTATATATTAGAATTTTCTTAATACTAACATTAACATAAAACAGAGACTTTCAACCAGGAGCAATTATGTTCCACAGGGCACATTTGGCAATGTCTGGAGACATTTTTGGTTGCACACTGGGATGTGTGTGTTATTGGCATTTAGTGGGTAGAGGCTAGGGTTGCTACAAAACATCCTACAATGCATAGGATAGCACCCACAACAAAGAATTATCCAGGTCAACATGTCAGGTGGTTGATAAATCCTATCCTAGAACACATATATATTTTCTAAGGAACATAGAAAAAGGCCATTATCCTAATCCATAGACATAACTCATCTGTCGAGGGCCTGCTATGTGGCAAACATTTCATTTGGTTTCTGGGGTACAGTGGTTGGAAAGATATAACCAGCCCCTATTCTCATGGGGTTACACACAACCAATAATAATAGAGGCTGAAAAATTAGTATTCTAACAGTATATACATGGGGTGCTGTAGAGACACAGAGGGGAAGAATACTGAACTGAGATTTAAGGAGTCAAGGCAGGTTTTTAAGCTAAGCCTTGAAGAAGGAGCCAGACAAAGGAAAGTTGGGGAGAAGAGTGTTCTAGACAGAGAGAATAGCCACAGGTCAAGGACCATAGGCAAGAGGGAATATGTTCATACAGGTAGACAGTAAAGAACCTGGGGAGAGTGGGAAGAGATGAAAACAGAGAGGTCAACAGACAACAGGCCTTGAAAAACTTTGTAGTTCATGATATGGAGTTTCTACATTTTTCTAAGGTTAATGAGAAGTTACTAAAGAGTTTGAAGCAGGAGAGTGGCATGATCAGATTAAAACTTTTAAAAGATGGGTTTTAAAGGAGGAATCTAGTTTCTGAGCAGCCAGTTAAGAAATAGAAGACACTTCATAGGGACTTGAAGGACCCAGGCCCCCTCTTCCAAAATAGCAGCCTCATGACCTGACACATTCTACTTCCCTAGTTTCAAACCTTAGAGTCCTAAAAGCTTTTCCTGTTCACAAGCCCTTTTATGTGCAGATGTTTATGCCTATGAGAGCCAGTGCCCTAATCTAATTCTTTGTTAGTTAATGCTTTAGCAGGGATTAGTCTGTTGATGTGCCCCTAATGGGGAGTTTCTGAAATCAGCTTTACCAATCACACAATTTTTCCAATGGCCAGCCCTGCCCATGGAATTATCATGTTTTTCTTGTGCTGGAATAATGTAAGATTTTTTGGGTAGTTCGTATATTTTTGTGATTCACTATTAGGCAAAACCTGGAACACTGCAAAGAATACCCAGTGTGCCTATTTTGAAATATAGATCGTGCATCTTAACATAATGTGTTTTCTCTCTTACCCTAGGAATTAAAGCAGGACATCTCCAGCTTTCGATATGAAGTGCTTGACCTCTTAGGAAATAGAAAACACCCAAGGAGAAGCTTTTCCACCAGCACCTCTGAACTCTCTCAGAGGGAAGATACCAGTGATGGCAGTGGTGGGGCTCGGGCCAAATCCAAGAGTGTCTCTTTCAGTTTAGGCTGTAAGAAAAAGGCCTGCCATGGGCCATCTCTCATCGGAACCATCCCAAGAGCCAGTGGTGTCCAAGGAAAGTCAAAAGCTGAGTTATCAGACAAACGCTCCTTCACGGGCCCTTCTCTCAAGAAACTGGGTCTCCTACTCTCCAAGTTTAATGGTCATACATCTGAACCCAGTTCAGAGCCGATGTACACAATTTCTGATGGCATTGCTCAGCAGCACTATATGTGGCAAGATGTCAGATATTCTCAGATGGAGAAAGGGAAAGCAGAGGCCTGTTCACAGAGTGAAATTAACCTCAGTGAGGTAAAATTAGGTGAAGCCCAGGGCACTGCTCAGAGCAGTGAATGCCCTCTAGCCTGTTTCAGCTCTCTTCACTGCACATCCAGCATCTGTTCCTCAAATTCTAAACTTTTAGACTCCTCAGAGGATGTATTTGAAACTTGGGGAGAGGCTTGTGACCTGCTCATGCACAAATGGGGTGATGTACAGGAAGAACAAATCACAACTCGGCTCTAAGTCAAGCCCCTATCTCCTGTTCTGGAATTCAGTAGAACACGTGTAATTGCCTTGTTCTCAGAGGTGACACAGAATATAATCCCCTCAGTGCTCCCAGCCCTAGAAATGAAACTCCTATTATTTTCACCATCTTGTATAGCCACATTCTCCATTTTTTGTTCCTGTCATCATTATTACTAGCCTTTTTTTTAAAAGATTTTATTTATTTATTATTTTTATAGAGAGGGGAAGGGAGGGAGAAAGAGGGAGAGAAACAGCAATGTGTGGGTGCCTCTCACATGGCCCTCACTGGGGACCTGGCCTGCAACCCAGGCATGTGCCCTGACTGGGAATCGAACCAGGACCCTTTGGTTCCCAGCCCACGCTCAATCCACTGAGCTACAACCAGCCGGGGCATAATTAGCCTTTTTATACCTATAAATACTAAGGCCATTTCACAACCACCTGAACGGGTGTGTGCCCTTAATAAGCAGAAGTGCAGTCAGGTGCTCAACCTTTTGGCTTTGCTTTTCTTACCCTTGCTTCCTTGAAGCTCCAGGTGCCACTTTGCTACTAACACACAGATTCCTGACCTTCCTCAGGATCTCACACCATTTCCCTACAGGGCTGAGGTTTTCTTCCCAGCTATCAGAAAAGGCAAACAATTCTGCCTATCTTTGTCACCCTTCAGTGCTCCACGCTGCCCATTCTGGTTCAATGAACAGCATCAAAGGGAGTTTGAACTGTCAGCTTGTAGTTTCTAGGTATAACTGGCCTTGTTTTCCTTTTTAAACACTACAACTTCTCCTTATTGTGGGGGCTGTTTTTTCTTTCTTAAAGATGTGTTAGTTTCCTAATGTGTGCCAATGAATATTTAGCCCATAGTATATGTCACAGCTAGTAAGTTTGTGAATTCCTTTCTTGTGTTTGTGTATTTCAGTTAACTTAGTACATTTTAAAATTTGATAGTACTGAGATTAGTATTTAGGCTGTGAACTGTTTTCAAAAACTTCTACTGCACTGTAACCAATAGACATACATCTCATACACTGGCAAGAAAAAATAATTAGCTGGCATATTTATAGGGTCCTATCTGCCATTGATAGTTTTAAGCATCAATGCTACTGGAAAGCATTTCTAAGATAAAGGCCTGGATTTAAAAATAATTTTAATCAAAAAATGACATCTTGTTGAAGTGTCAAAATCTGAAAAGAACATCTTCATTTTAATTAATTGCTGGGGAAAAAAACAATTTTAGGTTTAGATAACCTGATTCAGTTTGCAGTTTTTATATTCACTGGGGGCAATGGAATTGCATGTGTAAACTTAGGTTAAATATATAACGTAACAACCCTAGTGATTTCACACAGCTATAAACATGATACGAATTCTACTGTTTTCAAAGAAAGCTGCATTTATACATCCAAACAAATTATTTCCCATGGCTTAAGAGGACCTTGTCAGAATACAAAGGTGTAGGTTAAAAAAAATGAAGTCCATAACGCATATGGTCATCATATTGGATCCAATAACTGCTGAGAGATAACCTGCTGAGCGAGGGTGGCTTTACCCAACATTAGCACAAAGGTATTCCCAACTTACCTTAACCTGAAACAGCCCTAGGTTTGGATCCTGGAGGTTAAATTAACAGTATGTAGCTCAGAAAAGAGAATTAGTTAGGCATCAAACTGTTCTTGTAAATGACAATAGCAATAGGAATCCAACTACATTCCTCTGTATACTTTCTGATAAAAGTAAGTGAAATGAAGCATTTCCAAACACTGAAAATATGCCTCCAAAATAATTTTTGACAGTGTAGTTTCTTCTATTCAAATTAATTCCCATTTCCAGCCCTAGCTTTGGTGTCTGATGGTTCAAAATATTGCACATGAAGTAGAGAAAAATTGGGGGTGGGAGAATTGGAGGAACAGGAAGAGTTATTGAAAAATAAAGCTGAGATCCAGGGAAAAGTGATCAAGAGAACAAGCTGCATCAAGACTCATTTGGCAAGGGATGGTCCCAAAATAATTCCTTAATTATATCTGAAGTGATCATTTACTCAAATCCAACTTCTCTCCTGCTTCTCTAAGTGGGACTATCATAAATGACCCTGACATCAATTAACAGGTTACTTTCCAGAAGGAAGGTTTCTAAAGTAACAGAATCAACTTTCCCAATTATCAAATTAACTCTGAATAATAAATAGAATCTGGGCTATATTCCTAACTCATATTGATGGCACCAAAAACCAGTACATGACCATATTTCATCAAAAGAAAAAGATCGGTCTTCCTCACAGATGCATGTACTTGTGATAACTTTGTTCTGGCATTTACTTTATCAGTTTGTTAGAAAACAAGGGTAGCTTGCCCTGGCTGGTATAGCTCAGTGGATTGAGCGCGGGCTGGGAACCAGACGATCCCGGTTCGATTCCCAGTCAGGGCATATACCTGGGTTGCGGGCTGGGTCCCCGGTGAGGGCCATGTGAGAGGCAACCATACATTGCTGTTTCTCTCCCTCTCTTTCACCCTCCCTTCTCCTCTCTCTAAAAATAAATAAATAAAATCTTTAAAAAAAAAATATATATATATATAAAAAGAAAACAAGGGTAGCTAGATATAGAGCCATGTTCCCAAATCCAAAAAGGTGGAAGGGGATAAAGGGGAAGAAAAAAAAGGGACAACTGTAATAGCATAATCAATAAAATATACTTTTAAAGAATCCAGTCTTCTCTCCATTAAGCTCTCAAGACAGAATATGTATAGATCATAGTAGCCATTCTCTATTACTGAAATAAACCAGAGTAAATATGTCACAGATAGTACATTCCTTTTCAGTTATCAGGGTTATTGACTTTGAGACTTGGGCTTAAAACTTCACTGGCGATGTTTAGGCCTACCAATGTTGGGGGTGGAAGCTAGTTTGCTGTTAAAACTAAACAGCTGTTGCTGTACCTTCAACATTGGTGACACCAATGTTTTATTACCTTTAACTCAGTGAAAAGTAGGAAGGGAAGAGATTTGTGTTCACATCCTTAACTTCTGGATCAGCTACTGTCAAGAAAGGTATTTCAAATCAAATGTTTAAGTATGTCCTCTGACACTAGGGAAGGTATAAACCAACATGAGGATAAGTTTAAAAACAAAATTTTAGAGCTAAAGGAGAATTTTGGAGAGGATCTATTTCTTCTATTCCAAACTCTTATTTTACAAATAGAAAGAAAAAAAAACCCCAGAGGTCATTCAGAGGTCCCAAGAAGGATAATGTGTTATTCAAGGTCACAGAGCAAGTCAATAAACTCAAATCTTCTAGATCATAGGAATATTTATTATTAAGCATATGTATGTGTATAACATACATGTGAAAATGGAATGGCCACTATAGATACCTTTTTGTTCATCTGCTTAAAATGCTGTGAACTCCACAAATCTCAGACTGACATATTTAGATGTAAAGTTAAAAATGTAGTGGGAAGAAAATATATGTATAAATAGTACAAGAATCATTTACTGTTTGTCTAAATATCTATATCATGGTTCATCTCCATTACTGTGGGCTTTCTTATCACTTCTAGATACATGCATTCATTTATTTAATTACATTAAAGTCTCCCTAATAATTAGTAAGGGCAATACTGTTACAAATAAAATGTCTGAATTATATTAGAAAATGACCATTGTTGACTATCTCTTTCACTTCTAGCCCTAAGTACATTTGAGTACAAAGACAGAGGAAAGATTCAAATTCAGAATCATCACTTTGTGAAGATGCCAAATTTTACAGGGACATAAATGTTTCAAGTTATACTTCTGTCCACTTACATGGGAATATTGGAACATTTCCAGTTCTTTCTACTTCCCATAGTCATTTTTCAGTCTACTCTGACCTAATGTAGACTATTTTGTTTTTTTTTATTTTATTTTTTGTTCAATTACATTTACTTGCATCCTCTCCCCTCCCCTCC